>CAJHQQ010000864.1:0-134601 GCA_905132885.1 Moricandia moricandioides | reverse complement strand
TGGGGTGTTGGGGTTAAAAATGGTTATCTCAAAATCACCGACTAAGATTACCACTTCTAGAAGTAACTTATCGAAAGGTTATTTCGAAAAAAAAATAAAAGCACCTCGAACCAAGGTCGTCATATGGCGACCTCGGAATGTACAACCCCATGTCGCCATATGAGAACCTGGCCTTTAACGAACCGGGTAGCCACACACAAAACACGGGTTGCCATATGGTGACATGTACTTGCAAAGCACAGGTCGCCACATAGCAACCCAAACCGGCTAGGTACGGGTCGCCATATGGCGACCTAGGCTCTCCGAGTCCGGGTCGCCATATGGCAACCTAGGCGCTCCGAGTCCGGTTCGCCATATGGCGACTTAGACCCACACAGTCTGGGTCGCCATATGGCGACGTAGGCTCTCCGATTCTGGGTCTCCATATGGCGACCTAGACCCACACAGTCTGGTTCACCATAAGGCTACCTAGGCTCTCCAATCCTGGGTTTCCATATGGCGACCTAGGCGCTCTGAGTCCGGGTCGCCATATGGCGACCTAGACCCACACAGTCTGGGTCGCCATATGGCGACCTAGGCTCTCCGATTCTGGGTCGCCATATGGCGACCTGACCTTTCAAATTTTGGGTCTCCATATGGCGAGCTGCGTCTCTTCTTTGCGTTCCTCTTCGAGTTGCGATCAAAATGCTTTTCGTTTCGTCTCAATCGGAGTTTCCGTTGAGATTTTACGACTAAAACAAGTAAGAGTCGCCAAACGAACCCTGGGTCGCCAAATACAGCTCCCAGGTCGCCATATGGCGAGTGAGACCATACCCCTGGGCTTCTCTCTCGAAACTCGATCGAAATGCTCTTCGTTTTGTCTCAATCAGAGTTAACATTGTAACTTTATGATAAAAACCGCAAAGACTCATTTTCCTGAGTGAAGTTCATGGTTATCATATAAACGGAAACGGTAACTCAACACCACAGTTGTCTAAACTATACAAGAAGTGTGAAATTCACTAGTCAAAGCAACGTCGTGTCATTAAAATCTTCTTTCAAAGAAATCGTAAAAACGTTTGAGTCAAAATACGGCCCAAAGAGGCCTAGAACGCGGCTAAAGACCCACTTGCGATTTCATACGAAATTGAGTCCAACAATGTTATGACGGTGCATCTTTACTCCCCGAAGAAGATAAGTCTCGCAAAATCGGAAGATAAATGTCAGTTTCCAAGATAATAATGAAGATCGAGATAAAACGGAATGTTTCCGCAAAGCGATAAACTCGACCTAGGGGCAAAAAAAAGAAAGAGGAACCGATTCAGAATGCATATATAAGGGAAGCTAAAGCTAAAAGCGCAGGGATCCAGAAGATTTAGACCTAGAATAACCTTGCTAGCTTAGAAAAGCTTAGAATATAGGCGGCCGCATACTCAAAACTTTAGTTAGATTCTTCTTTATCTTTGTTCTGAGATTCTCTTTGTTAGCTAGATTCTACTTGTTTTGTTCTTCGTAAAATCCTGTAGCTTTGTTCTTATCAGACAATAAAACGCCTCGATGCCACTTACTATCGATATTATGTTATCTCTTTCTTTTTCGTTTTCGTGTATTACGCGTATAATCCGAGACCTCTGGAAAAGTGGGGTTCTCTTGGTTTTTCCTTAATTTTTGGAAATTGACAGTGTGGATTTCGCTTCCCACAATTTTGCGCTAGAAGGAGGGGGGATTCTCTAACTTAAAAATCACCAAACGACTTAGAAACGATATGCCTAGCCAAACAGGCGGCGACGTCATCTCCTTCAAGGAGAGGGCAACGACCGACTCAGTCAAACCTCTCAACGATCTCAACGATCTCCTTGTTTTCGAGTTGACAGTCCAGAATATTGATCTCGCGAGGATATTGGTCGACACCTTAAGCTCGGCTGATATCATCTTCAAAAACACCCTTGAGAGAATGGAAATCGATCCATCCAAAATCGCGAAAGACCCAAACCCGATAGTAGGACTCTTGGGGGAGGCTACCATGACTCTCGACACAATCAACATCTCGGCTAGAGCCGACATCATAACAAAAATCATGGAGTTCCTGGTCATCGACCAACCCACATCATACAAAGCGATCGTAGGAACTCCATGGCTGAAATCAATGCAGGCTGTCCCATCAACATACGACATGTGTCTCAAATTCCCAACGCTTCGCAGAATCGAGATAACCTGGGGAATAGAAAAATCTCGCAAGTCTGTTTCGCCGCGGAACAAAAACGGAACGGCTCGTCATTAGAGACTCCTAACAAGAAAAGGAAGTCGTCTGATGATGAAAATGCTTTAGGACCAAACAAAACAGAAATATTTTGTCAGTCGTGAGTAGCCGAAGCACTCGAGGGAAACCGCGAACCAACCTGCGAACCCGTGGTCTCAGTCTGCCTCAACGAAGCATTCCCAGACCACTGCATTGAGATCCGTGCAAATCTTTGTGAGCCCTTAACGGAGCTTATTGCCTGCCTAAATAAGAACTTAAACACGTTCGCATGGGCTGCGGAAGACATGCAAGGGAATGACATCAACATCAAATGTCACGAAATTTGGGTCCTGAACGGGCCTCTGTAGTTAACGCTGAGGTCGAAAAGCTCCTCAAAGTCGGATCCATAACAGAGGTATGGTATCCTGACTGCCTCGCTAACCCAGTCGTCGTTAAAAAGAAAAACGGCAAATGGCTACTCTGCTTTGATTTTACCGATCTCAACAAAGCGTGATCGAAAGGATAATTTCCCACTGCCTCACATTGATCGACTGGTTGAAGCAACGGCATGAAACAAACTATTGCAATTTATGGATTCTTTCTCTGGGTACAATCAGATCATGATGAACCCCGATGATCAGGATAAAACTGCGTTCATAACCGACCGCGGGACTTATTGTTACCGAGTAATACCATCCGGCCTTAAGAATGCTGGTGCAACTTATCAGTGGCTAGTTAACCGAATGTTCTTCAAACAACTCGGAAAAACTATGGAAGTATACATCGACGACATGCCATAAAATCTCTCGAGGAGCAAGATCATGTCAACCATCTCCAAGAATGCTTCGAGAGGTTAAACCTACATAGCATGAAACTGAACCCTGCAAAGTGCAGGTTTGCGGTAGCATCGGGAGAATTTCTGGGATACCTTGTAACCTTTCGGGGAATCGAGGCTAATCCAAAACAGATCACCGCACTGATTGAGATGGCATCTCCAAGAACCAAGCGAGAGGTGCAGAGGTTAACGGGTAGAGTCGCGGCACTCAGTCGTTTTATCTCACGATCAACGGATAAATGCTTACCGTTCTACGACACATTGAAACGGAATAAAAAGTTCGAATGGACCAATGAGTGCGAAAAAAACTTTCCAACAGTTGAAGCACTACCTGGCCACTCCCAAGGTGCTCGCAAAACCCGTAGAAGGAGAGCCTTTGTTTATGTATATCGCAATATCCATAACTGCCGTAAGCGGAGTCCTCAACCGAGAAGAGCGAGGCGAACAAAAGCCCATCTTCTACATAATTAAAACCCTGCTGGATGCAGAGACACGCTACCCGCGAATGGAAAAACTAGCTCTCGCGTTCGTAATGTCAGCCTAAAAACTGAGGCCTTATTTCCAATCTCATACGACCGTGGTACTCACATCATTTCCGCTTCGGACAATCTTGCATATCCTCAGTCAGTTTGGAAGGTTAGCAAAGTGGGCAGTCGAGCTAAGATAATACGATATCGAGCATCGATCAAAAGCTTGCGCAAAATCGTGAGTGCTCGCTGACTTCTTGGTAGAGCTTCCCACAGTTTGCACGACGAACCGAGATCCGGACTCGACCTGGATGCTACACGTCGATGGATCTTCATCCAAACTGGGCTCCGGGGTCGGAATCCGACTAACTTCACCAACAAGGGAAGTACTGGAACAATCATTTCGACTGATTTTACA
Organism: Moricandia moricandioides; assembly: GCA_905132885.1. Lineage (NCBI taxonomy): Eukaryota > Viridiplantae > Streptophyta > Magnoliopsida > Brassicales > Brassicaceae > Moricandia > Moricandia moricandioides. The sequence goes on along the minus strand of CAJHQQ010000864.1, from coordinate 130,663 downwards.
GGCTTCCAATAACCAAGCCGAGTAATAAACTCTCATTGCTGGCATACGAATGGCTCGAGCCTTGAAAATACGCAACATCCACGCGTACTGCGACTCGCAGCTGGTAGCAAATCAGTACAACGGAGAATACGAGGCAAGAGATGAAAGAATGGACGCCTACTTGAAGGTTGTCCAGGACCTAACCCAAAGCTTTGATCAATTCGCTCTGACACGAATCCCTCGCGCGGAAAACGCCCAGGCAGATGCCCTGGCCGCGCTTGCGTCCAGCTCGGATCCAGGTCTAAGCAGGGTAATCCCCGTGGAATTCATAGAGCATCCTAGCATCGGACCGCCCATCGTCATAAACCTGATCGATTCACCCGACGGCGAGGCCAACACGAGACTACGAGAAATCCGAGTACGGATTCGACAAACCTTGGACAGAGACAATCCTTGCGTACATCACCGACGGGAAACTCCCAACAGACAAGTGGGCAGCCCGAAAGGTTAAAACCCAATCCGCACGATACGTCTTGGTAGACGGAGAACTCTACAAGTGGAGACTTTCTGTGCCGCTCATGACCTGCGTAGAAAGAAGGAAAGCATGAAGGATAATGGAATAGGTCCACTCCGTATCTTGCGGAAATCACTCTGGTGGAAGGTCCCTCGCAGTCAAAATCAAACGCCACAGACACTACTGGCCAACAATGATCAAAGATTGCGAGAACTTTGCGCAAAAATGAGAAAAGAGCCAGAGGCACGCCCCTACTATCAATCAACCAGCAGAGGTTCTCTCATCGATCTCGGCAACGTATCCATTCATGCGATGGTCGATGGACATATTCGATCTTATGCATAGGTCAAAGCAAAAACGCTTCATGCTGGTCTTAACGGATGTTTTCTCAAAATGAGTCGAAGCAGACTCCTACGCAAGCATTAAAGACGCCCAGGTCGAAAGCTTCGTATGGAGAAACATCCTCTGCAGGCATGGGGTCCAACACGAAATCATAACGGACAATGGATATTCAATTTATTTCGACCAGATTTGAGGCCTTCTGCAAAAAGTGGAAGATACGACTGACCAAATCAACCCCTAGATACCCGCAATGCAACAGCCAAGCCGAAACTACTAATAAGACCATCCTTGATGGACTTAAAAAACGTTTGGACGCCAAAACGGGTAGGTGGGCCGAAGAACTCGAAGGAGTCCTATGGTCACACCTCACAACTCCGAGACGCGCGATGGGGGAAACTCCATTCGCCCTCATATACATAGAAAAATGTATGATCCCAACGGAAGTTAAATTTCCCGGAGTACACAGAAGATTGCTCCCAGAACAAGATGATTCAAACAATCTAATGTTGCTCGACGAGCTCGATCTAATCAACGAACGTCGGGACCAGGCCCTCATACAAATTCAGAACTATCAGCAGGCGGACGCAAAGTACTACAACTCCAACGTACGCGGCCATAGATTCAAATAAGGTGACTTAGCCTACGAAATATTTTTCAGAACCCCGCCGAGCGAAACGCATGGAAACTCGGAGCAAACTGGGAAGGACCATACAAAGTCACAAAAGTATTGTGACCAGGCGCTTACGAAATCGCAAACATGCAGGACGTCAAGGTTCCTAAGCACTCACTTAAAACTGAACTACAATACGGCTTGATCCCTGCCAAGGGGTACGTAGGCAATTCGTCGCAAGACGAGCTCAGCTGTCCCCCCCCCCCTCTCTAAAAAGGGGGGGGAGCGGGTACGTATACGTATACTCGTATACTCTCAAAAATATTCAAAATATCCACTCATGTACTCGATATTTTTTTAAAAAAAATCTAAAACGAAAACGCAAGTTTTTCTCGCAAAATTCTTCTATCATCAAAGCGTCAAATCTCGTAATTTACTTCGCCCAAAAACTGATGTAAAGAACGACGGCCTTCCCCAACATATGAAAAATCAAACCCTGACTTGGCGAGACGTCGCCAACGCACTAGGAACCCTTCGAACAAAACTGTTACCCCAAAAAGCAGTCCACATGCGACTATAAAACACACACACACTCTCAAACACGTGTCTTTCGCGAAAGCTCGAAAATGGTAATATCTACCAATAAGTTTGTTACTGATCACAACGAACTCGCAACGTCCTAAACAGACTAAGTTATCTCGCAAGGATAGCTCTCATACATCCGACACAAGGATAATAGCGCTATAAAAGAAATCCAGAATTTTTGGTCAGCACTTTCTGGAGACTTAAAATTGTCCTCGAAGATATGCTCGATTCCGACCATAGAAGTCGTATAAGCCGGGAACATATCACGGACTTTAAAGCGGTACGGAATCTGGTTGAAATCGCAACACGCAAAATGAAAGCCAATTAGTCATCGCACAGCCTTAACCAAGAGTAAACCTAGGTCTTGCCCTAAACCCAGCACACTGGTCTCTAACGTCTCATGGCATGAATATCAAAGATACGAGATCCTGAAAGCATTCCTCTTTGTTCACATCTAGGCGCTCACGGAAATTTTTTTCACATATCGAACGTGCAACGAATAGAATGATCAACAAATAAGAGTTAGGTTATGAGATGACAAATAATATTTTTCCCTCTACACTCAACAGCTCGACACAGTCTTAAAACTCAAATCCTTCCGATATAAAGATTGGTCCATTTGTGCAAAAGCCGCAAAGCGGCCGGGATTTAAAGCCACATGTGGCTAGTCCCAAATAAAAAACAAGGCTACACTTGTCCGATGCAAATATAAACGAAAATATAAAAAAAAAAGTCTCATACGAGACTGCAACCTCACACATCATCAGTTCATGCAACTTCACCTTCAACCATCACCTCATCCGAACTTGGGGCTGCACCTTTGATATCCACGGCATCAAACCCTCCTGCATCTCCTGAACACAGCGGAAGGAGGCACTTGGATCTCAGACTGCCAAGGATCATGTCGAAATCACCCTCAGCAACCTTCAACTCTTCTTTGCGGGCTGAAATCCGGGTTTCCTCGGCTCGTGGAGATTGGGGAGCGTCACCCTGGAAAAGCCGGACCTCGCTCATTCCTCGCTCAACGGCCATGAGAGCCAGATCCCTACTTTGGATGGCCGTAAAGGAGTCGAGGGAGCCGGCAATCCGCGCCAAGCGAGCCTAGAACTCAGAGCGAAGGGCTTTCTTATCTTCCTCGATACAACGAGCCATCAATCCTTCTTCGCTCTGGAGACAACGCTGGATTCGATGAGCCTCTGAAGTGTTCGCCTTCCTGACCTGCTTCGCCTTGAGCAGGGAGCTCGTACTCTTTCCAAGGTCTCTCTCGAGCTCGCCGATCCAAGTCTCAAACTAGGACCTCAACGGAATGAGCATCTTCAATAACCTTTAACTTCTTCTCGAACGATGATGACTCTTCTCGGGATTCTGCTAACTCCCTCGTAAGACGCTCAACCTCTGACCCACATTCATTGATCATTCCATCAATCAAAGATACAAACTGCATAAAACATATAAAGGGTTAAGGAAGGGTACAACATGCTAACACTACAAGAAAACAGGGACTTAACAACGAAATTTTACGAGAAAAATACTTCGTCGTAAAGGTACAAGTGCATTACAAGGACATTACGACAAACAATATATTCGTCATAATGTCCTTGTAATATTACGAGGAAAATATTTTGTCATAATGTTTTAAGGAAATTACAACGAATTTTCTTGTTCGTCATAATATCCTTGTAATACTACAAGGACATTACGACGAAATATATGTTTGGTGAAATTGTGTTTATACTGTGGTTTTGAGAAGTAAATTCGTTGTAAAATCATTGTGAGGTACTTGTAATAGCCTAGTAAATGTTTTCCTTGTAAATTCGTTGTTATATCTTCGCCTACCAAATTTGAAAATTTCCTATATATATATATATGTTCGTTCTCTTCATAACATATCACACAAATGAAAAAAAGAAAAGAATCAAAAAAAAAATGTCGGATGGTAGAAATATTTACGAGTTACAGAGTTGGATGTATACGCACAAGGATGTTGACGGTAGAGTGACCGATGTTTTTCTCAGGGGGCTAGAGACATTCATGTACTAGGCAGTACGCCGATCACGCAAGAAAATGGTAAGATGTTATGTCCTTGTTGAAAGTGAAAGAATTCAAAATTTACCCGTAGTGAAACTGTATGGAAGCATTTATTAAACAGAGGCTTTACACCACATTACTATATTTGGTTTCAACATGGAGAAGGTTATGGTGGAAATGAAGCTAGTAGTAGTAATAGTAACTTTCAGGATGCTTGTAATAGGCAAGAACCATATCATTTGCATAATTAATATAGTTACCATGAGGAGGTACAGATGGTAGATCATGATAGGGTTCATGACATGATTACTGATGCATTTTTACCTGAAACCACTACAACAATAGTTGCTGAAACTGAAAATTTTGAAGAACCAAACTTAGATGCGAAAAGGTTTTATGAGATGTTAGCTGATGCAAATCAACCAGTCTACCCTGGCTGCGGCTATCAAAATTACTCCTTGTGGACGAATAGTTGCTGGAGAAGAACCCCCTTTGCAAGAAGAAGCATGTATCACTGAGGTTGTAGTACCTGAACAACATACCGATGACATTCTTCTCATTGATCCGGATAACCGTCAATATGAAGATCTTCCCGATGATATGACGGATGAAGCAGGTGAAGACGAGTTTGGTGAAAATGATGATGATCATTGTACTGATGTTGATGATGACTCGAATGACTCAGAATGAGTGTAAACAAATGTTTCCAATATTTAAATATGTGTAAGACTTCAGTTATATGTGTTATTCAGTTGAATTTTAGAACTAAAAATTCAAATTTTAAATAATTAATTAAAGTATTAAATTGGAGTTTAAATAATGACATAATTGTACTTTACTGTTAAAACCAATTTCATTAAGAGTTTAGGTTTTATATTTTATCACAAAAAAATGAGAGTTTAGAATTTAAGGGAAATGGGATGAAGAGTGAAATAAAGATGTGAAGTTATAGATTTGGGGTTTAGGGATTTGACTTACAGGGTTTTTGGATATATTCCTATTTAAGTCGTCGTAATGAAAACACGGGCCTGGTATATTCGTCATAATGGGGCCTATTTAATTCGTCGTAATGCAAAACACGGGCCTGGTAGATTCGTCGTAGTGGGGCCTATTTAATTCGTCGTAATGCAAAACATGGGCCTGGTAGATTCGTCGTAATGGGGCCTACTTAATTCGTCGTAATGCAAAACACGGGCCCGGTAGATTCGTCGTAATGGAAGACACGCGCGTGGTAAGTTCGTCGTAATTGAAAACACGCGCATAATAACTTCGTTGTAATGATACGACGAATTTACTAGGCTTCAAATTTCTATATATACTTGAGGATCAGTCACGAGGCATGCCTCGTGTATTCCTCCCAATATCCAAATTCAAGGTATGTTCTTTTAAAAAAAAAAATTCTAGGTTAGGTAGTTAATGTTGGATTTTCAGAGTTTTTGGGTTGTGTGTGATGAACAATCCTTTCAAGGGCAGTGAGAACTCAAAATGATGATGAGAAGGATCTGGTTTCACTTAGTGTTTACTTGAACCAGAAACAGAGATTAAAGAGAGATTTGGATAGAATAGATAGATTAAGAAAGGGGTAGATTAAGAGAGACTGATTCAAGAACACTAAGCTTTATATTTCTGGAAGTGGAGAGGGGAAATCCCCCTTACTCCCTTAATTGTTTACACTCAACATAAGGGGCCTTTTATAGGCAATACAAGAAGCAAACATTATCCTATATTTAAGGGCTGATAAAGCTTGAGAGAATGGACGGTTTGGATGAAGTCAGATGGTCTTTATACAGGCTAGAGACAGTCTGGGCGTGCCTTGGAAAGCTTGGCCAGGAATTGGCCACCAATGCACAAGAACCTTGCCAATGATCTGTCAAGGTTCATTCCTTCTTCTTGATAAGTATCTTTATGGCATATTCTTCTAATCCATCTTGACCCAAATCTTCCCAAACACTTCCTTCTTGATCATAAGCCCTTCTTGAACCTTGTTCTTGCTCAGCATTTCCTTTTGGACCTTTATTAGTTCATGACCGAACTTCCACAATGGTTTGGACCTTTATTTTCCAATAACCTTTATCACTTGAGGTTTAACACTCCCCCTCAAGCTTGACTCTATAGATCCTGAGTCAAGCTTGGAACCCTGAAGTCACTCCTCATTAAAAACCTTATCAAAGAAAACCATCCTTAGTGATAAAACCTTGATAAGGAAAAGAGTAAGATCATTCAAGGTCTAGGGATTGGCCATTGAGTTCTTTGTGTCTTAACCAGTGTGGTGGACACAAAGAACTCTGGATCATGGCCCAACTGGTGCAGCAATGATCTTCCCATCTTGCGCCCTTATCATCTTCACTTGACCTCTTCATAGACCCGGTTTAGGTCTCCCCTCTCAACTGACTTTACAGCCACCTTAGAGAAGCTAGGAAACGACCGTGATCATCTTCAGTGAGGCTCAAGCCAAGGTACTCTTCAACTCAGCCTGATCTTGGTCTCTCCCCCTTTCACCTATCCTCCTGATAGGTTCAAGTGCTCGGACACACCAGATCTTCCTTGATAGAGTAACCAGTACTTGTCTAAATGGTGAGGAGTGGCTTTCTTGAACTAGCCACTTGAACGCCTCACTGCTGAATCTCTCTCGGATCACTGAAGCTCTTCAACATTCCCCCTCAAGCTTGAGACCTCTTCAAGGAATAAGCTTGGACAGTGTGATGCTTCATGATCCGGACTGAACAAACCATTGCAACCTTCCTTCATCACTTGCCAACTTGATGGACTACTGGTTGATCCCTCAGCTATCTCTTCAACCACCTCACTCTAGAATCTGCATTGATAGAGTAGCCTTCTTCATACACAGCCAAGAATGCTCTGAACAATCTCTTGACTAGGCATGCCACTGCCTAGACCCGGTTGGCTCCATCTTCAGTTTGCTTGCAATGGTAAGGAGGGACACAGGTCACTGTACTTAGGATAACCAAGTAGCTCACTTAACTCCCCTCCTCAAGCTTGGATTGAGTCTAGATCCAAGCTTGAAGTGAGCCGTTTTGAGTTTTAAGATCAGGAGTGCAACATCCCAAGGACTGCACATACAACCACTGATCAACCCTTCCTTCCAGCTCCAGCTCCTTAAGGTCACCAGTCTCCTCAAGACTTAGGTGATGACCTCGCCTTGTGTGTCCACACACTGAACCAGGAGCTCATCACTCCCATGTTTCTTGTTGGGTTTAACCCAACTCTTCTCTGGTCATTACTCCTTAACAGGTAGCTTCATGACCCAGCTAGAGAACACCTCCATCCTCTTTGGATTTTGATGCTTAACCCTACTGAACTCTTTCCTAGTCATTACTGCTTAACCAGCAGCTTCATGACTCGTCTAATAAGGAACACCTCCATCCTTTTCGGACTTGATGCTTAACCCACACACGAACCACCAATGCAACCTCTTGATTCTGACCTGGTTGGTCATCTTCTTGGACTTGCAATAGTGGGAATAAATCAGGTCACTGAGCTTGATGGTACTTCTGGTAGCTCTCTTGAGTGTCTTTCTCCAGTTTGGCTGAGATTTGATTCCAAAATTGGAATGAGCTCAAGAGAAAACTAAAACCATGTTCACCATGCCTTTGGTCACGGGTCTTCCATGGACTTAAGTGATGACCACTCCTACTTGTGTGCCTCTTCAACTAGCAGCACACCACTTCCACAGCAGTGTCTTAACGCCACCATCTCTACACACAAGCAATCTCTCCATTGCTTCTCAATGGGCAACACCTTTTCTTACTTGGTTTGGTTAGAAACTGAACATTTTATGTCCCTGTATAGCACTCAAACTCCAGAACAGATTAGGCCACATTTGCGTTGGGATCAAACCTTGACTAATCATCAAGTTTGATCTCCAATGTCACAAGCTTTGCACTTATACAGATTCTTATTATCATTCAGAACCATCTAATGCAAGCTTTCCACTCTCTACATTCTATGGATGAACACATCAGGAACTATCCCAAGCAAATAGGCAATCCTAAACACATCCTCAGGTCTCAAACACATCACACAACTCATTCAGTTCATAAAGTATCAAGCTTTATTCAAGGGACAGTAGGTTTCTTACAAACAAGGAACTAGTGTTTGTTCCTTGACCACCTTTGATTCATGGCAAGAATAGGAGCTAATGGTTGCAACCCAACACCTCCTTCCTCCATGGACCTTCCCTTGGACTCTCCATGCCTAAAGTCCCCACCTTTCTTCATACTTTGGTCGCCACCACCAGTAACAAGGTGAAAGCTTTCACCTTTCTTCCTGGACTGGAATAAGAACACGCCTGGACTGATTTGATGAAGAGGGTAGCTAATCCACTCCATAACTTCTGGATCCGAGGCTCTCCCTTCTTATGGACAGTATGGGAAAGCATGAGACTTCAAGAACACTTTTTGGGTTTTTCAGATGAACACCATCTTCAGTATAGGTTGAATCCGCATGAGAGAAAGCTTTGATCTTTGCGGAAGCTAGACACCAAGTTCTGATGAACCTGGCTCTGATACCATGTTGGATTTTCAGAGTTTCTAGGTTGTGTGTGATGAACAATCCTTTTAAGGGCAGTGAGAACTCGAAATGATGATGAGAAGGATCTGGTTTCACTTAGTGTTTACTTGAACCAGACACAGAGAATAAAGAGAGATTTGGATAGAATAGATAGATTAAGAAAGGGGTAGATTAAGAGAGACTGATTCAAGAACACTAAGCTTTATATTTCTGGAAGTGGAGAGGGGAAATCCCCCTTACTTCCTTAACTGTTTACACTCAACATAAGGGGCCTTTTATAGGCAATACAAGAAGCAAACATTAACCTATATCTAAGGGCTGATAAAGCTTGAGAGAATGAACGGTTTGGATGAAGTCAGATGGTCTTTATACAGGCTGGAGACAGAGCCTGGGCGTGCCTAGGAAAGCTTGGCCAGGAATTGGTCACCAATGCACAAGAACCTTGCCAATGATCTGTCCAGGTTCATTCCTTCTTCTTGATAAGCATCTTTGTAGCATATTCTTCTAATCCATCTCGACCCAAACACTTCCTTCTTGATCATAGGCCCTTCTTGAACCTTGTTCTTCCTCAGCATTGCCTTCTGGACCTTTATTAGTTGAGGACCGAACTTCCACAATGGTTTGGACCTTTCTTTGCCCATAACCTTTAGTGATCAGATTATCACTTCAGGTTTAACAGTTAATAGGTGGTTAGATTAAGAAACATAGCGTTATAAGAAATTGATTAGAAAATTTGTCAAACTATTTAAATTTATTTTTAGAAATTGAATAAATATTTTTTTAAACACTAATGACTTGTTTTTTTAAATTGAATAAATATTTTTTTAAACTGATTATATATCGTTTTGAAACTGAATAACAACATTTTTTACAAATTATTATATATAATTTTTAAACTGAATAAATATTTTAAAAACTGATTAGATATTTTTCATTATATGATTCTATTTTTCCTTTAAATTTAGATGGCACCTAGGAGACGACCAACTTATTATGATATATTTGCATCTCGAGACCGGACATCATCTATTTCAGCTCCATCATCTTCAGATCCGGAGGCGGTCCCAGAGTCACATGGAGTTCCTTGGGCTCGTCCTCCTCCTTATGCACCCCAGATACATCACCCGATGCCTCCACCTCCACCTCCATATGAGGCGCCTCCACTGGCTCCACATGTTGCACCAGGAGCCGTGTTCATCCCGATTTGCTGGTCCCTCCTTCTGCACCGTACACTACATATACAGTGGAGAATCTTCTTTCTTAGCCTGGACGAGCACGTTTAAAGATTCTGGACCCCGACACCCTAGATGGTACTTATTGGTAAGTTATTAATTTTATTAATTTTAATATTTTTAACATTATATTTGTTATACTCATCTAATAAATTCATATTATTTTCAGGTTTGGCGTGGATAATTGTGTCGGACGTAGCGTTTCTGACACAATCAAAGGCTACTTCGTCGAGGCTCATCCCAACTGCAGCATGATTCCCGAGCACATTAGGACTACGTGGTTCAAATGCTTTGCGGTAACAATTTTCTTATTTAATAATATTTTTTTTATTTTCTTCTAATTCATTTAATTTTTTTTCTAATTCATTTTATTTTTCTTTGTTTCAGCAAAGGTGGCAATGGTCCTTAGCAATCAACGAGAGGGTTAAGTCGGAATTTGTTGCTAGAGCAAAGATCCGCCTTTGCAACACCGTCTCAGATTGGAAGGACAAGTGGGAGTACTACGGCTATGATGCCAAACCCACCGAGCTCACGAAAGAGGTATGGGATAGCCTCATCGCCTATTGGAAGTTACCGGGCTCGGTCCGTAAGGCCAACAGTTGCTCTGCTTCCCGTAGGACCAAGGATGTGGATGGTAACTTGCCCATGCTTCATACAACCGGGAAAAACCCCCACGCCGGAGTTCGTCTACGAGTTGTAAGTTTTATTAATTTTATGTTTATTTTTTATTTTTTTTATAATTTTTATTATCTTATATAAAAATTTTAAACTTACATTTTATATGCTTTTGTAGGCTAAGAAGACCGGAGTGATGCCATCTTTGAGTGATCTATTCAAGATCACTCACCAAAAAGCGAGCGGGGCTTTTGTAGATCCACGGTCGGAGAAGCTCTTTCACGACGTGGCTGCTCGGGTTGAAGAGCGCGAGACGCAGCTAACCCAGCAGTCTACTGATGGACAGCCCGTCAAATTGTCTACACCTGAGGTGGACAAGATCTTCGAAGAGGTAAATTTTAGAAATATTCTAATATTTTTAATTTTTAATTTTATAATTTGAAGTAAAGTATTTCATTTCTAATTTTATAAATATATGTTTTATAAGGTCGCTCCAAGGAAGAAGGGGCGGACAATGGGAATAGGATCCGCAATGACGTTCCAAAGGCGACTTTGTTTTACTCGTCGAGACGGGATGAGGAGAATGCTCGGTTGAAGGCTCGGGTGGACAACCAACAGGTCTGTTTGCAGTCTCTCGAGGATCTTCTCGACGTTATGGCGATTGGAAACCTTGTTCTACAAAGAGCGTTGGAGGAGAGATGTCGGAATCTCAGCGGAGAAGCACCTCATGTAGACGAGCCTCGAGAACGCTACGGAAGGGAACGAGACCTCCAACAACTACTTCGACAATGTCAAGCTTTGTTTTTTTTTTTGTTTTAAATAATTTCATATTTTATTATAAAGTTAACTATTATTTTATAACTTTTATATATATTCAGTTTTTATATTTAAAATAATTTAAATTTTGAATGTTTTAAAATAATTTTAATTTATAATTTTTTAATATATATTGTTTTATTAAAATTTCTATTTAAAATCCTCGTAAATTTTACAAGTAATTTACAAGTAGGTACTTGTAAAGTCCTCGTAAATTTTACATGGAATTCCGTGTTCATTCCTTGTAATACATTACGACGACTTAACCAGTTAGGACATGTAAATTCGTCGTAAACTATACGAGCTTTTAGGGGTATTTTACTAGGAAATTTTACAACGCGTTTACGAGTCCTATTTACTAGGCAATTACGACGAACATTTTCATTCTCGTTTACGACGAAATAGGTTGTTGTAAACTTTACAACTATTTACAACGAATCGTGCATTACAGTGAGCGTTTTACAACGAATCATGATTCGTAGTTATTTCGTCGTAATCTTCCCATTACGACGAAATAACTAGCAAATGTGCTCTCGTAATAGGGTTGTTTTCTTGTAGTGTGGCAGGAAAGATCTATGAAACTAACCTTGGCACGATACTGTGGCATCGCACTCTAGCCAGATCCTCCTTGCGGTGCAGAATCGCCTTCTCTGCCTTTAGCGCATCTTTTCCTCTTAGTCACCTTGCCGACAGGAGGATTTCTTTTTCGCTTTTTTGGTGGGACGATAGGAGCAGCACTAGGAGCAGGCAGCCCCAGAACGATTTCCCGCTTGGCCAATGCAGTGGGCATCGTAACTAGAGCCTGCTCCCTATCCTCAACATGAACGGGCGTCGTGGATGAGCCTGGAGCCACCGGAGGTTGAGCGGAAGACTGGCCAAACTCCTTCTCAACGCTACGCCCCGCAAGCTTATCCTGGAAGGATAAGAATCCAGCTGCGTAGGCCGACACAGTCCCAGGAGGAGCCAAATTCAAAGAACTCGCAGAAAGAGTGGAATCGCTTATCTCGACGTCAGATTTTTTCTTGTTACTTTGGGAAGAAGACATATTTCTTACGGATTTTTAGAGAGATGGCAGGGGAATCTTAAAGGAATAGGAAGGTGTGAAGGAAATGAGGAATGAGAGTTCCCTATTTATAGAAAAGTAAATGGATAATCTCCGCAATAAACTAAGCCTTGAAAAAAAAGTTCTTAGAAAAGTACTCTTAGTCATGATTCCGATTAAAACACCTTACTCGCCTGCAAAAATCATCTCTGAGACTTTGCAGTCTGGGAGGCTAACTGTCGGGGTCAAAAATGGTTATCTCGAAATCACCGACTAAGATTACCACTTCTAGAAGTAACTTATCGAAAAGGTATTTTGGAAAAAACAAAAACAAAAGCACCTCGAACCTAGGTCGTCATATGGCGACCTCGAATGTAAAAACCGAGGTCACCATATGACGACCTAGCCTTTAACGAACCGGGTCGCCATATTGCGACCTAGGCTCTCCGATAGGGGTCGTCATATGGCGACCTGACATTTCAAAGTCTGGATCTCCATATGGCAAGCTGCGTCTCTTCTTTTCGTTCTGCTTGAGTTGCGATAAAATGCTTTTTGTTTCGTCTCAATCATAGTTTCCATTAAGATTTTACGACTATCTGGGTCGCAAATACAGCTCCCAGGTAACCATATGTCGAGTGAGACCATACCCTTTGGCTTCTCTCTCATAAATCTATCGAAATTCTCCTCGTTTCATCTCAATCGGAGTTACTGTTGGAACTTTATAATAAAAACCGCGAAGACTCATTTTCCTGAGTGAAGTTCATGGTTATCGTATAAACGGCAACGGTAACTCAACACTACAGTTGTCTAAACTATACGAGAAGTGTGAACTTCACTAGTCAAAGTAACGTCGTGTCATTAAAACGTTCTTTCAAAGAAATCATAAAAACGTTTGAGTCAAAATCCAAAGAGGCCTAGAACGCGGCTAAAGACCCACTTGCGATTTCATACGAAATTGGGGCCAACAATGTTATAACAGTGTATCTTTACTCGCAGAAGAAGATAACTCTCGCAAAATCGGAAGATAAATGTCAAGTTTCCAAGATAATAATGAAGATCGAGATAAAAAGGAATGTTTGTGCAAAGCGATAAATTCGACCTATGGGAAAAAAAAAGGAAAGAGGAACAGACCAGAAGGAATATATAAGGGGAGCTAAAGCTAAAAGCGCATGGATCCAGAAGATTTAGACGTAGAATAACTCTGCTAGCTAAGAAGAACTTAGAATATAGGCGCCCGCATACTCGAAACTTTAGTTAGATTCTTCTCCATCTCTATTATGAGATTCTCTTTGTTAGCTAGATTCTACTTGTTTTGTTCTTCGAAAAATACGATAGCTTTGTTCTTATCAGTCAATAAAAACCTTTGTGCCACTTACTTTCGATATTCTGGTATCTCATTCTTCTTCGTTTTCGTGTATTACGTAGATAATCTGGGACCTTTGGGAAAGTCGGGTTCTCTTGGCTTTTACTTAATTTTTGGAAATTGACAGTGTGGATTTCGGTTCCCACATGGGGCTCATCAATCGGGGTTTAGCATCTCCAGACGCATGGTCTGAGAACGCGGAATTTCATCCTTAGCGTAGTAATGTTTTACAATTTTCCCATTCACTTTGAAATCCTCCCCTTTCGGGTTAATTAGAACAATTTCTCCATACGGTGTAACTTCTTTCACTCTGAAGGGTCCTAACGAACGAGAACGCAGTTTCCCGGGAAATAGAGTAAACCGAGATTTGTACAAAAGTACTTGATTTTTAAGTTCCAAATGCCTAGAAATAATTTTGTTATCGTGATAGGCTTTATTTCTATCTTTGTAAAACTTTGAGTTCTCGTAGGCGTGACATCTGATTTCATCTAGCTCGTTCAGCTGGATTAATCTCCTTTCTGCCGCGGGCTTAACATCATAATTTGCTGTTTTGATGGCCCATTCTGCTTTGTGCACTAGATCAACTTGGAGGTGGCATGCTTTTCCATACAGTAAGTGAAACGGGGTGGTTCCTAACAGTGTTTTAAACGCGGTTCGGTAAGCCCAAAGTGCATCATCTAACTTCAAAGACCAATCTTTACGGGTTGATCCTATGGTCTTTTCTATTATTTCTTTGATCTGACGGTTGGATACTTCTACTTGTCCGCTGGTCTGAGGATGATAAGGTGCAGCTACTCGATGGTGAACTCCATGTGTCTTGAGTAGTTTTTCGAACACTGTGTTAATGAAGTGGGTACCTCCATCGCTTATTACGATTCGCAGAACTCCAAATTTGGGAAAGATAATACTCTTAAAGAGTTTAACGACTACGACATCATCATTTTTTGGAGTTGCTATCGCTTCCACCCTTTTAGATACATAGTCTACAGTGACCAGTATGTATTTGTTTCCGTGTGAGGAAAGAGAAGGGCCCATGAAGTCGATACCCCAACAATCGAACACTTCAACTTCAAGTATGAAATTTTGTTACATTTCGTGTCATTTGCTGATTTTTCCTCCTCTTTGGCAGGGGTCGCACTTTGCTATGTAGGCTTGACCGTCTCGAAACATAGTTGGCCACCAGAAGTCTACTTGTAGAATTTTTGACACTGTTTTCAAACTAGCAAAATGTCCCGCATAATCGGATCAGTGACAATGATACAGAATTTCTAGAGTTTCGCTTTCATCAACACATTGTCTGTATATGCCTTCAGAATAGTGTTTATAAAGATAAGGTTCATCCCAGTGATATCTCCGGATTTCTTTCAAAATTTTCTTTTTATGATATCCTTTGAATATTTCGGGTTCTACTGCGTCCGCAAGATAGTTTACTATATCTGCATACCAAGGTCTATTAGTGGTGTTCAGTGCACACACACCCCGACTTAAAATTCTACCTCTAGGAGAACCATCATTTTGAAAAGAAGGATTACAACTGACGTTGATATCTATTGGAATGATTATTTCATCTTCCTTCTCAAATATATCGGCGGTCGATGGTGTCTAGACAAAATCGATTGATGCTTTATGGCTAAAATAGTTCGATTAGCTTAGCATGTCATCGATCGATTCCACTTCATGTGCCGAACTGACTCTACCAACAAAATTTGATTCTGCTAAGTAGACATTTTCTGTGGGTAAGAAATCATTTATAGGGATGTCGTCATCTACTCTTATTCGTGATAAGTGATCTGCGACTCCGTTTTCCACTACTTTCTTATCTTCTACTTCTATATCAAATTCTTGGAGAATTAGAATCCATCGTAAAAGTCTAGGTTTCGCATCCTTTTTGTTCATCAAGTACTTCAAAGCGAAGTGATCGGTGTGAACGATTACTTTCAAAACGACTAGATATGAGCAAAATTTTTCGAAGGCCAATACTACAGCTAGTAATTTTTTTCCGTCGTTGCACATCATCGAGGGTCCTACTAGCGTAGTATATAGCGTGCAACTTTTTGTCCTTTTTCTGCCCAAGCACAGCGCCTACAGCGAAGTCGATGGCGTCGCACATAATCTCAAAAGGTAAATTCCAATCTGGCGACTACACAATTGGGGCGGACACGAGGGCTGATTTGATCTCTTTGAAAGCCTCAAGACATTCAGGTGTAAACTCAAATTTCACTTCTTTACATAGGAGTGATGTAAGAGGTCAAGCAATTCTGCTGAAATCTTTGACGAATCTTCTATAAAAACCAGCATTTCCTAAGAAGCTTCTAACGTCTTTTACGTTTGTTGGTGGCGGCAGACCAGTCATTACTTCAATTTTAGATGTATCCACGTCAATGGTGGCTGCTGAAACTTTGAGTCCCAAAACAATTCCACTGTTAACCATGAAGTGGCACTTTTCCGAATTTAGGACCAGAATCTTCTCTTCGCATCTATCCAATACCTTGCATAGGTTATTGAGGCATGATTCAAAATCTGATCCGTACAACGAGAAATCGTCCATGAAAACATCCATGAAATCTTCGATCATATCTGTGAATATGGACATATTACATCTTTGGAATGCAGCGGGAACATTACAAAGTCCAAAGGGCATCATGCGGTATGCGAATGTACCATATGGACATGTGAAGGTGGTCTTTTCATGATCATCAGGATGGACGGGGATCTTGAAAAATCCTGAGTATCCATAAGGAAACAATAGTATTTGTTACCTGCAAGTCTTTCTAACATCTGATCTATGAAGGGTAGAGGGAAGTGATCCTTTCTTGTGACAGCGTTAAGCTTTCTGTAATCTATACACATCTTGTGTCCAGTAACAGTTCTCGTCGGAATTAATTCATCTTTGTCATTCTTCACCACTATAACTCCTCCTTTCTTAGGAACGACGTGTATCGGATTGACCCAATTACTATATGAGATCGGGTAGATAATCTCTGCTTCCAGAAGTTTCATGATTTCTTTCTTTACTACTTCTTTTAGGTTTGGATTCAGTCTTCTAGGATTGCACAATAGACTATTTGTTTTCGAATTAAAGCTAGACAGTAACAATGATTTAGTAAGCAGTGGTTAAAGAATTGATTGATTGTTTTGTAATAACTTATGGGAAAGAATAGACTTAGGGGAAATTCTCAGGCAAACTAAATTACGTAGATTAATAGATTGCTAAGAGAATATTAAGTACCGTTCTCGAACTCAAACTCTAAAGTTTAGGAGATCACTCTCGTGAATCTCAACTGAGTATGTATCGATGGCCACTATGTGGTGTCGATTGATGCTACTTCTAAACATATACGATTGTTATGTTTTATATGTTCTCTAAACTCCTAATTCAACTCTTGTTTGTTACTAGGGTTTTAGATTGTTTAAAATAAGTTTCAGGGTTATAGACAGGCTCTCGCTTGCGCTAATAATTCCTATACTCTAGGGTTGAAGTGATCAAATTCAACTCAGCATTAAGAACAACTTATGCAAAGAACTAAATGATTACCCTAATAATTCTATGTGATTAACATGATTATGAGAAACATAACAAATAACTAAATGAATTGCATAGAATAATAAGATAAGAGATAAAGGGAGTTCCTGATCTTCCCTGTAAAAGTTTTCAAATCTCTCTCTCCAATCCTAAGCTCTTCTCTTCTTACAAGTAAAACACAGCCGTCAACAATGGCTTAACATAACATAAAATAGGTCAAAAACACGTCCAAGGGTATTTTGGTACTTTTTGGAGGCTTCTGAGCTTCAGTTGGTTCGAAACAATTTGGCTCTGTATTCTGGAATCACCATCGATCGACACTAAGGCTGTGCCGTCGATCGACCGTCCTTCATCTTCTCGACAGCTACCTCTCTCGAAGCAGACAGGCCACTATTCAGTAAAAAAGGCATAACTGTAGATCTAAGTGTTAGATGGACCTCAAATCAGTGGAATTGGATAGCTAATTCAAAACTATATCTCCATCCATAGCAACACATCTTACGTATCTGTGCAGTTCTTCACCTCAAAAAGCTCCAAAATCACCAAAGTTCTCCAGAACGTACCTAAACCTGAAAATAATCTAAAACATACTCCAAAAACATATAATAGACTCTAAATAGGCCTGATATCATGGCACAATAGTGGTAAATATCAGGCCCTATCAATACCCAACCACTTGGTATTAGAACTTCAAATTTTGTAACAAGTGATATTAGAGCACAAACTCTACGATTCACGGATCCTATGGAGATTTGGCGATGTGTATTAAAACATTCAAGCGATATATAAAAAATCTTGAGGTTTAATGGAAGCTGGTGGTCACGTGTATCTACACACGTGGAAATCTGATTAGGGCAAAAATCATAGAATAAACCGAGATCGAGATCAGGTGAAAGAGGTTTTCTGTTTACAAGAGAAGAAATAAAATTGTGAACGTTCTTCGCTGCAGCTGCACAAGTTTATGGAGGAAGGATTCATGAGTCAGTTGAGATGATTTCTAGTTATCAAATCAGGGTTTCTCTAATGTTTTCTCTAAGGGTGCAAGAATCTGCTACTATGTGGGAAGAACTCCAGGTTACTCACAAGATAAGATGGTGGTAGGCTGCTAGCATAAGAAAGAGAGGTTTCGGAGCTGTCTTCGATCTGCAGTCACAAGGCGTGTGTGACTATATACACTGGAGTTTCGGTTTTCGTCAGGCCTGCAAGTTATTGTAGCTGAAAGCATAGTGGAACACAAGGGGTTTTCGCAGTGGTTTTGTATGGGATTTTCTGAAGATTCAATAAGGGATTTCACGGTTTTCTTGGGTTCAATGTACTTGGTATATCAGTCGCAGGTGGTGTTCTATTCTACGTGTTTATTTCAGTTTGGTATCTCATTGAACTAGGGGACGCCTTAGAACCTTGAATGATATGAGTGTTTCATGGTTGTTTGATTATTAGTATGGTATTGTTTAGTCAGCGTGAAGGGTGTTGGAGAATGTTTGAAGTAAATCGACTCATGCGGGGTTCGTTTAGGTGTGATTATGGGAGTCCACATTTAAGTAGATTTTCAGAGAATAAGATATTCCAAGGCTGGTATTTTCAGAGGGAATGCAGTGTGGGTTTCTAAGCAGTGTGGGTTTCTAAGCAGTGTGTTTGGAGTAACACATAGTAATTCTTTTGGAATGAATCTGCAAGCACGCGGAGTTTGCTTGTTCAAAGTGGAGTTCGGCTGAACAAGTGGCGGTTCAAATCGAGACTGATTCAGGATGGAACATGTATGTTTTTGGGTTTTCTGCATGGGATTCAGTAGTAGTTTGTTTTGGCTTCTCAAGTCATATGAGGGGAAACAAATGGGTCTACAAGGTATCACGGTTGCAGATGTAGTGATTTGTTTGAGAAGAGGTTGAGCAGCGATTCTTTGCATCCAAAGTCTTCTTAGCTAGCTGAGCTAAGCGGCGTGTTCTGTTGGCAACAACAACGGTTCAGAGTGATGTTCAATATAAGGTATTCATTGAGGTTATTACAAAGGAAATTTTCAAAAAGTTGGTGTCTACGAGCTGTTGAGGTTGGATAATTATTAAGTCAATGAGCTTCTGGTTTGAGGCAGTGGTGATTCAGGTTCTGTAAGAGCTTCAAGTTAGCATCAACATCAGTTGGAAATTCTGGAGAACAAGAATCAGTAGATTTGTAGTCACAATCACATCAGTAGTTTAAAGTGTGGCGAAATGCTGACCGATATACAGCATCAGAGAAATAAGCAGATGGTGTTTGTTTGTGGTAGACAAAGATGATATCAGAGACAGAAGAAGAACGATCACAGAAGAGGATTTAAATGCATCTGATGGTTTCCGGTTGGTGAAATCATGATGAGAGACTTGCAAGGGATGTTGCAGTGTTTGCAAGAATGGGAAGACCGATATATACTGAAGCAAGAATAGCTTCATAGATGGGAGTTTTCGTGATCAGTGTTAGAGATTGATTTGAGTTGTTTTGGATGGAGGATATCTCAAGTTAAAAACAGACTCATAGTAAGTCACAGCTAGGCTTAAGGAGACAAAATCAAAGGTCATCAATCTCTTAGGGACTGAAGCTTTTCGGAGATTACAAGGAATGCAGGTTATCTTTGCGAAAGATGATCAACGGATCTTGCAGCTGCACAGATTGGTTGTCGTATGGCAACAATGTGACTAAATAGAGGTGATTCTGTTGGGTCGGTCCAAGTCAGTCTCATTGGGTGCATGAGAGGTAAGGTTTTCAGGCTGTTATAAGAAAGTCATAAGAGTCACCAAGTTAGTAAGGCTAATATAGATTGTACTTCCACGAAGAAGAAACTAGAGAAAGGGAGAAGTGTGTAAAAGCCTACATAAGTATATGTTGGAGCAAATGGTTATTTCTGGTAAAAACATGTAGCAGCTTTAGTAAGTTCGTGTGAGTGACAGGATGAACCTAAAGGAAAAAGGCGATTTAAGGTTAGACTTAGCTTGAAGATTCTTGTCAAAGGCAGAGGAAGATGCGCAGACAGAATTGGGTTGAACAAGTTGTTACGATTGATTGTAATCATGAGAGTAAAGGGTATGAAACAAAAATCATCAACAAGAGTTTAAGAAGCAGAAAGTCGCTACCACAGCTAGCAGAAGCGTGTGTGAGTTATACCTTAGAGGAATCATCATGGATGTATGAGTCGGAAATTCTAGAGGAATAGACTCAGATGAATTAAGGGACACTGGTATGGTGTCACGACCACATGTGTCAAGGTGGAGCTCTCGAAAAAGATCGAAGCTCACACAATGAAAAGGAGAAATTTGCAGATTTGACCAGGTCGGAACTTCATACTTGAACAGGTCATGGTTCAGGTATAGTTACAGCTGGAGAAACTTGTCATGGGATCGAGTTTGACACGGAAGAAGCTGTAAGGGAGTATCTCAGAAGCATCACAGGCTTGGATGATGTGAGATATGGTTAAAATGCCAACAAGAACCACGAAAGGTTGTAGAAACTTGGTTAATTCCCAGAGACATGGTATTTCTAAAGGTTATTTGATTCAGGTGGAGCCAATGAGATTATATGAGGACTGATGCATCATGGATATATAATATGATTCCAGGTGGAGTAAATCATTGGTTTTATGTTTTAGAAGATGTCTTGATTGATTCAGATGAAAGGTAAAAGCTTCGGCTTGCAACTTAGTCAGCTCACGGGAGTAAGAGCTGAAAGAGAACCTGATTCCATGATAAGAGAGTATTGTGGATATGTTCAGAGTGTCAAGGCCAGAAGTGTCAAGATCAGTTAACAAATACAAGGCGCAACATAAGAAGTTTGTAAGAGGGGTCTTATAACTTGTAAGCGAGATAAGTGAAAATGGCATATGTATCATGAGTACACTGTAGTGATTCAAGAGGAAACGTGGTGAACTACTTAGTTAACCTGAAGTATTGAGTTGTGAAGATGAAGAATAGTGAGATGAAACAAAGTAAGAAACTATTAAAAGACATTGCAGGGATTGCTAGGAATTGTCTTACAATTTGTCCACAAGCAGGCTCGTCTCAACCTCAATTCATGGAACTAAAACAAGCTTCATAAAGGTCTAAATGCAAGGAAAAACCGATTGCATTTAATGAAAGGAACATATGGAGTTTTGGATATATGTTCGCATCACAGGTGAATACTGGGTAAGTTTCCTCAGGAAAGTCATCAGCTAATTGCCAGATAATCATCGGTGACCAGATACTCCTTAGGTTAATGGTGATTTCAATGACTAACATGCATGTTCAAGTCGTTGATGGTGCTGCACAAGTTTCAGTTTTTTGGAGACATCTCAATACAATAAGGGTATTGATAAAATGGATTCACAGCTAAGTAAATACGGGATATCAAGGAATCAAAAAGCCAAGAAGGAAATCAACTTGCAGAAGGATGTTCAGGTTTCTGTTCAAGCACTTGAACAAGTTCGTGATTTTGACAGCAAGTTGTGTTATTGATAGGTTCATGGGCAGTATACCAGGGAAACAAGATATGAAGAAACACAACGTCAATGAGGAGTTCGGCTTGACACTTGGAGTGTAGCAGTTGGGTTCGTAACTCAAGACAATATGTGGAGGTGACGGAAATTCAGAATGGCAATGGGACTGTCACATACCCTTCATCAGGCGTGGTGTCTATTTTCATTGATGGGGCTAAGTGGATTTAATTGTTTAATCTACTTATGCGGTTGTGGTGTATAAGTATAAGCTTATGTAGGTTTAAAGAAAATCATAAAGGGAATTCAATCTTGGCTCAAGGTGGAGTTGAGAGAAGTGAGACGAGATAAAAGAAGATAAGGAGATGCAGAAGATAAGCAGGTTTGCTCAAGCATCAGGAGGTGTCGGCACAAAGGAAGGGTTATGGACTTGGACCAAACAGGTGGAGTTTTGTGAGGTTTTGTCAAGCCAATCAGACGTGTTCAACTTGGGCCGACTTGCGCAAGTTACGCGCGGACAACTTATGGGTCTAATCGATGAAGCCCGATTAGGTTAAGTGTTGACATAAAAAGAAGGAGAGGTCATGACATGTGCCTCTAAGACAAGCCTCTGGGAGTCAGAGGCCTCAAGCTTCTGGAGAGGGCTTCCATGGCGTCTATTAGAGAGATAGAGTAAGCTAGAGATAGATATGTTACTCTAGGCTTAGCTCTTAGCCATGTATTTATCTTGTATTCTTCTTTGTACTCTCTAGGGTTGTTTAACCAGGACAGAGAGAGTTCTGATCTTGTAAACCACATCGGAGGTGTTTTCCGATACTTCATAGTGGATGTTGTGGATCCTAGATCCACCACAGATATAACGTTGTGGCCGTGAACTAGGTGAAAAATTCTTGAGTCATGAATAAGAATGAATCGCATGAGTAGGTCAAGGGACAAGGGAATAAAAGCGATCGATGCCCAGCGACTTGGTATTAGAAGCTCAAATTCTGTAACACTAAGTTAACTTATTATCTAATATTAATCTTCTATGTATTATTTGAAGATCATTTAAAAAGGTATATTTTTTTTGTATTAACTACAATATAATTTTTCTGAGTTATCAACACCTTAAAGTTTTATATTGCTTAAGTGGCGGGAAAAGTGTCATTTTCGACCCCAAGAATTCGTGTCGTGCCTTTTCATACCCAAACAAATTATAAGTGCAAAACTATACCTGAACTTAGTATTTATTTAAATTTTCGACCCAAACTTCAATCCGTAGCATTAAAAACTACCTTGACTAACATCACGTTAGTCAACCGTTATCTTATATAAAACGACGTCGTTTTGTATTGAAATTTTTTTAAAAATATTGCATTTGCTGGGACTCGAACCGTGGTCCCGCGAACAAAACCAAGCTCACTTACCACTGTGCTACAACACTTCTATTGTATATTTATTCGATTTAAAACATGTATCTTTTGATTTGTATATTCTAAGAAAAAACATTTTTTCTTAAAAATCAAAACTTAAATTTTAAATAAACAATGTATTAAATCAAAACTTAAGTTTTAAAATAAAAGTGTACTAAATAAAAACTTAAGTTTTGATTTTTAAGCAAAATATAATCACTATTATATGTAGATTTTAAAAATGAGATTTTTTTTCAAATAAACATTTTAAAGTTTTCGTCAAAAAATAGATCTCAAAGAAAAAATGACCAAAATAATTATTTTTATTTTAAATTGATTATTTGTTTTTTTTAAATATTGCGTTTGCTGGGACTCGAACCGTGGTCCCGCGAACATAACCAAGTTCACTTACCACTGTGCTACGACACTTCTATTGTATATTTATTAAATTGAAAACATGTATCTTTTGATTTGTATATTCTAAGAAAAAACTTTTTTTTTCTTAAAAATCAAAACATTAATTTTAAATAAACAATATACTAAATAAAAACTTAAGTTTTAAAATAAAAAGTTTACTAAATAAAAAATTAATTTTTGATTTTTAAGCAAAATATAATCACTATTATATGTAGATTTTAAAAATGAAATTGTTTTTCAAATAAACATTTTAATTTTTTGTCAAAAAATAGATCTCAAAGAAAAAAATTGACCAAAATAATTTTTTTTAATTTAAATTGATTATTTATTTTTTAATTTTAAATCTCACCTCCAAAACTTCACCCCATAACTCTAATCTTTTGGAGGTGAGGTTTAAAATTAAAAATAAATAAATAATTTAAAATAAAAAGTTTACTTTGGTCATTTTTTTCTTTAAAATGAGAATTTTATTACTATTATATGTATATTTTTAAAATGGGAATTCTTTTCAAATAAACATTTTAAAGTTTTCGTCAAAAAAATAGATTTTAAATATTTATTTATTTTAAATTTTAAACCTCACCTCCAAAAGATTAGAGTTATGGGGTGAAGTTTTGGAGGTGAAGTTTAAAATTAAAAAATAAAAATAATTATTTTGGTCATTTTTTTTTTGAGATCTATTTTTTGACGAAAACTTTAAAATGTTTATTTGAAAAAAAATCCCATTTTTAAAATCTACATATAATAGTGATTATATTTTGCTTAAAAATCAAAACTTAAATTTTTATTTAGTACACTTTTATTTTAAAACTTAAGTTTTGATTTAATACATTATTTATTTAAAATTTAAGTTTTGATTTTTAAGAAAAAATGTTTTTTCTTAGAATATACAAATCAAATGATACATGTTTTAAATCGAATAAGTATACAATAGAAGTGTTGTAGCACAGTGGTAAGTGAGCTTGGTTTTGTTCGCGGGACCACAGTTCGAGTCCCAGCAAACGCAATATATTTTAAAATTTCAACACAAAACGACGTCGTTTTATATAAGATAACGGTTGACTAACGTAGTCAATGTAGTTTTTAATGCTACGGATTGAAGTTTGGGTCGAAAATTTAAATAAATATTAAGTTCAGGTATAGTTTTGCACTTATAATTTGTTTGGGTATGAAAAGGCACGACACGAATTGTTGAGGTCGAAAATGACACTTTTCCCCTTAAGTGGCAGCCTTACAATTAGTTTGGTTAAACATTAGACCAACTTTTTATTCTTTGGAGAAATTTCATATTCTTACATTTAATACTCGAAGTCTATTTTTATAAATAACATTGACTAGCAGTTTTCGCTACTACCTATACGAAAATTTATAACATGGTTATCTTCATCAACTCATTGAGTGATAATATTCGATAATGTTATCACTAATCGAAAGTTTATATTATACATGTCATAGCATATTTCAAAAATTGTTATCCAGCACAATGAACATCATCACTTTGCTTATACTCGAATCATTGTTCTCCTTATAAATATGTAAGGGAAGGGATACATTAATCATTTTTTTGTAAAGTTAAATATAATTATCATAAATTCAAATAAACTTCTACAATCCTATGAATAGTTTATTTGTTAACAAACCTCTCTGAATAATATTTTAACGCAACCTTATACATAGCATGTAAATAATTTGTGTATGGTTGAATATGTATATTACCGTAGTATATATAGCACTTGCCTATTTAGCTATATTTTTTATTAAACTGATATTTACTAGGATTTGTATATTTAGCTACATTTTATTAAACTGATATAAATTATCATGGAAATTTTACATCCCTTATATATGAAAAGAGAAATATTTTTAAAGAAAACTTTTTTCTTATAAGCTTATTCACAAGTTTGACAATGTGAGGTGACATCACGACAAGATTTTTTAAAAAATATGCTAACGTGTCATAAGAAGAACATTTCTCAAAAAAAAAAAATAGTTGGCCAATGCAAATAACGAGATTCTTTTTCAATAAATCTCTACCTATTCACTACCTAAAAACACACTTACTTAAAGAAACTCATCGCTAGAACAGAGATTAACTTCGACAACTGGAAATCTGTTCAAGTGTTAATCTCATGCAAGAGGCAAGAACTGTCTGAAACGTTCAAGATCCCAGATACTTGCGTGGAGGTTATTGCCATATATCCATGTGGGGATCATTTAGTATCAGGTTTATCAGAGGAGCTCAAGGGGAGAGACTGCCTCGAGTGGTGGATCGAACAACTCTATGATCTTGGTATTGATTACTACACAAGAGTTGTGTCTGTGATGGCAAGAACATGTGTTTTTTTTTACATCTTAACAAAAATGTTGAATTACTAAAGTCAAAAAAAAAATTCAAAAAGAAAGAAAGTATATTAAGCTTAAAATGCAGTCATAAATGCAATAAACAAACAAAACCAACAATTTTTATAATTTAAACTCTGTAAAATCTAATGGTTATCAATTAAACTAGGTAAGAACTATTTGTTAAACTAAGCACATGCTTCAACCTATGCTTTTCATTAGTGGAACTTATTATATTTCTTTCTCAGCTCTCAAACTTCTTTCACCTTGGTCTGAACTAAGATTAATAAAATCTAGCATAGTTATAAGCCTATTTAATGATGAACATGTACGCCCAGTCCAAGCCCTCAGATTCGCAACCCCACAATCAACACCACTCACATTTTATGAAGAGCAAAAGGGGAATCAAAGCAAAACATTTCCACCGCCACAGCTGCATCAACAACAACACTAGATGATGACGCTATACACAACTACATATTTAGTTTATCATCATATGATGTGCATTAACCCCACTACCATACTCGCCTAATCATCAATATCTGAATCAAATCCGGAATCCTAAATCTAGTGGTAATGAATACCAGAATACATCTATAAGTGAGAAAAAAAAAATTGGGATTGGTGATTTGCATCATTGGATGGATATCTTAAGTTTTCTTTTGCCTCCGCCAGCGAAATATTTCTCTCTATGTATATTTGCTATCTAACATAATAATTGTTTTATAATTTGATAAGTGTTGTCATGCTTAAGTGTTGAATATATTGATTTGCCTTTAAATTTTGTTTTTTTCTTATTTAACTTAATGCACATTTTCGATGGAAATAAAATTTCCGTATTCATTGTAATGGAACATGAGGTTGATGATAAAAATATTTAAAATAATATAATTGTGTCATTAAATTTTCATGTTTCATAATAGAAAAATAGCTTTTAAAATGATCTATAAGTTTTTAAATGTTCAATTACTTTCATATTATATAAGTTTTAAAATTTTCAACTTCTACCATAATATCTATTACTTCATTCATTTTGTATAATTATATTATACTCATGTTTGATGTATAATATTTTTGTTAAGGTTATTAAAATAACTGTGTATATCTATCTCTTTGCTCATATTTTCTGCTTGAGCTGTCAATGACATTCACTGTTTATATATTCTTACAAATATTCTTCTGACTTATGTCCTACTCTACATTTATGTAGTTTTTCTTTGGTGTGTTTATTGGATTTTTTTTTCGTTTCTTCATGGCGATGAAACACAAGGTTTCTAGTAAATGATATATTTTAATATAATCTTTATTTTTCCTCTAAGATATAATATTTTTTATCTTGGAAACTAAGATCTAAAAGTATACTTTTGACATTTTCTATGTTTCTGATTAATTTGGTTATAACATCTTAATATGTGTAACCATGTTATGATTCAGATGGTTTCGTCAAGTGTTATCTGCAATAGACACACTGGTTTATTTAAAGGCTATGATGTTTGGAATTCCTTCTGCACGATGTGGCTGAAAAGTTTTGAAGGAGTTTAATGGAAAAATATGCCTACAGATAGGCCTTTCCGTTTAAATTGGGCCAGTTTTAGAACCGGCGAGAAGAATGAACATGAGCTCTCTATTTTTGTGGGGAATTTGGCGCTAGATGTCTTTTATTATTTGTTGCTCAACACGTTCTCAGTGATGTATCCTTCGGTTAAAGCTGCAACAGTTGTCACAGATGCATATACTGGTAGATCAAAGGGTTACGGGTTTGTGAGGTTTGGAGATAAAAACGAGAGGACCAAAGCAATGCCAAAAATGCATGGTGTAAAATAGTCTAATAAATTTTCCACAACAAGGTTTTTCTTCGGTTTATTCCTAAGAACGGAACTGGATCCATTATGTTAAAAATTAACTGAAACTAATATGTCAGATATGGCAGGATTGGACATGAAAAATGGTGCAATGGCATGTCGTGCTGGGGACTCTCAATATGCAAAAGTAATTTATTATTTTTCTTTGTGCTTTTTTCTCTCTCTCATGGGAATGTGATTAGATAAATATAGTTTTTTTTTTGCTTCCCATTAATCTATGTTTATAATATAGATATTTTTTGGAGAACTTTACTCTAGTATCACCAACGAAGATCTAAAGCAACTTTTCTCTTCGTATAGAGAAATAATCTCTGTCAATATTCTTCTTGGCAGAAAATGTGACTTTGTTTCATTTTGTTAATAGGTAACAACTTTTAACACTGTTAATAGGTAACATATAATACCTAACGAAGATAGTACACCTTTATTTCAAATTATATAGTGTTTCTTTGTCACCATTTCGTTGTACTGATATTTGATCAGAGGATGCTCTAAATAAACTAATTGGGACTGTAATTGCAAAGCGAACAATTTAACTTTTTTGGGCAAAAAATAAGCTGGTAAATCCAAAATGTTTTCTTTTCTATTAAAAATGCTTTCCTTGTGTTAGTACTCTTATGTGATCCCAATATGAGATGAACTTTTTCGGTTTAACTCATCCAAGTTGCACTAATTATACATTTTTAGGATGTGTAATTGGTTAATTTTTTCGGTTTAAAAAAGATCTGTCTCTTTATGTATTAATTAAAAAAGATAACTAAATGTGTTTTTCTAGAACTAAGGTTTCTATAAACCGATAATTAAATCATCTTTAATTTATTGGTTTTTGTTTTGTTTCATCAATATAAGTATGGAAACCAATGGTTTGGGGCATACTATGGAGGACATTATTACAATGAGTACATGGTACTCTCATGACCCGAGCATGTATGATGGTCCCCAGAAATAGGTTAGCCGAGGAAATTAACCAGAGTACATACACACAGACAGACAAAAGTCACTCAACTATAAGTGATGACTAGAGAAGAAAGGAAGCAAAAAGTGGCTCGCATTTTGTCTATCGTTAGATTTTATGGTTTACTTTGTAGTTCGAAAATGAGTTTTGATGAAAATTGTAGCAATAATTTAAAAAGATACATGTATTTGCTTTCTTGATTTGAATTTTTTTCTTGAGGTTTATTTTAGTATGGACTTGTTAAACACAAGGATAAAGTGGGTTATACTGTTTGATTTTGTGTTTCCATTTTTGTTTCTTTATTATTGAATTTGAACAGTTAACTTAACTTATTATTGTTGCTTATGGAAGTAATCACATCATCACTTCTAGTTATAGTAAATGGACTTTTTCTTCTGTTCATCATCTATGCATATACCACTAAAATTATAACCAATAAAAATTTGGCAAAACTTATTTTCTTAAAAATATAAAAAATTATTAGAAAATAGTATTAATTGCCGAAAAAGAAAAACAAATTGACTTTGTTAATGACGGGAGCTAAACCCTAAGCCCTAGGCTTCACCCCCTAGCGTTTAGGGCTTAAGATTTAGGGTTTACGTCTTAAGAACATCTCCAATTGTTGGCTTCATTTTTATTTTCAAAAGTTCACTTTCTTCAAAATGAAGAAAAAAAAATGAAGCAGCATTCACTATTCCAAATATATTCCATCTCCACTTCACCATTAATAATTAATAAAGTCTTATATTTTTTTATATTTATTAACTTTTCTTAACTATTTTTTTAACAATAATCCAACACAAGTATCATTTAATATAAATTAAGCTTATCATATAATATTTTTTACATAATATGAGTAAATAAACGCAAAACATCACAATTTTTAAAAAAAGAGAGGACCATATATATAGTTTCTATAAGTGATTAACAAAAAAATTTAGAAGTAAGAGATGAGTTTATTTATCTTTGATTCTTTTTAATCGAGTTAAAAGTTCTTAAGATGAATAATTATATGCTTTGCGATATAAACATCTGTTTAGATGAAAATAATAGTAGAAATTTTGAAATTGATTAAATAATTATTAAAATATATAATTTATTTTGGCGGAATATATGAATAAATAAAAATTAAGAATCAATTTACAATTTAAAATTTGAAGCAACACTGCTCACTACTTTATTTTGAAGCAAAAAAATGAAATCGAGTTAGAGCAAAACTTTCTTCAAAATTAAGCAAAAAGTAAAAAATGAAGTGGGGTTGGAAATGGTCTAAGGATTTAGGCTTCACCCTCTATGGTTTAAGGCTTAGGGTTTTGCTGACAGCGTTTAGGGTTTAGGTTTTTGCTGACGGCGTTAACAACATCAAAGTTTTTTCGACAATTAATACTAATTTTTATTATTTTTACCTTTTTCATAAACAGAATATGACATGGGAAATTTTAATCAGCTAGTATTTAAGTGGTGAATATAAGAAAAAATCGTCTTTATCAAAGCTGCAATGTCCTTATATACCATACTGTTCTAATTTAACAGTAATCGATAGCATTTCATTTACATAATTATTTAATTAAAACTTATTTCTATGTCCAGCATGACACTTCCATGACGTAGCGCTTCACCATTGAAATTGAAGCTACAAAATCTTAAGTAATTTCTTATATATTTATTGTGTTTTAAATACAAATTGAAGATTTTTTTATTTGTTTAGGTTGTATTCAACTACATTACTTTTAAATTTTTACTTCAGATATTTCAATTAGAACTGTTTATCAAAATTTATTATTACTGTATGTTTATTGAGGTATTGAATTTATTTTATCTAGTAGAGTCATATATTATTTATTGATGTTTGTCATGGCTGAATTATACTGAATCGTAGATTGAAAAAAAATGGATTTATATAAATTCTTTAAAGTCGTGGTGGAAGGAGTACTGTCAAGTGTAAATTTCATAAGACAATTCAGGATAAGGCAGTCAGACGCGAATTCTCATAAGGCATGTAGAACGATTGACTGTAAAATCGTTTCTAACTCTTTTTCATAATTTATAATTTTATAATTATTTAGCATTAAAAAAACTAGATAGTTTCCCAATTTATAGAAGCCCAATTTCTTTTTTTCAAAAATATATATATATAATTGAAACTATGGAAACAAGACGACAACTAATGTAACTACAGTGTTTCTGTTATGTTTTTACAGAATAATACATAATATTTTCTAAACAGTCATACATTTTATTATATGGGATATTATTCAGTGACTGAAGATAATGGATTTTAAGAGGGAAGAAAATTTATAACTTAGTAATGAAGAGGTCTCTTGTGCTGGTTCGTTGATATATGGCAGATGAAGTTAAGATTTACAACTTATATTTTCCTCAAACTATGTAGCACCAAAACTACATAAACTTAATGTCCCGTATTAATCTTCTATATATTATTTGAAGATCATTTAGAAAGATATAACTTTTTATTTTGTATTAACAACAATATAATTTTGCTCAGTTGCCAACACCTTAAAATTTTATATTACTTATGTGGCAGCTGTACAATTAGTTTGTTTAAACATTAGACCAGCTTATTATTCTTTTCGGAAATTTCATATTCTATTTAGTACTCGAAGTCTATTATTATAGATAACATTGAGCAATATTTTTCGGTAGAACCAATACAAAAATATATAACACGACTATATTCATCAACTCACTGAGTGATATTATTCGATAATGTTACGACAAATCAAAATTTTATATTATACCTGTCATAGCATATTTCAAAAAAAAAATATTTAACACAATGGATATCATCACTTTGCTTATACTCAACTCCTTATAAATATGTAAGGGAATACGTAAATCAATTTTTTGTAAATTTATTATCCTAAATTCAAATAAATACCTACAACCATATGCGTAGTTTATTAGTTAACAAAACTCTATGAATTATATTTTAACGCAACCTTATACATAGTCAGGCTCGGCTTAATAGTTCCCAAAACCCTGAGCTAAGAATAATAAAAGGGCCCTAATTTTTTTATTTTACTAAAGAAGGGCCCTAAATTTTTTTATTAATTTTTGTGTGCTAAATAAGGGCCCTAATTCTTGTTATGCCTTTATAAAATAACTTTTATTGTTATGTGTACAGAAGAATTTTTTAAAAAATTGGAACTGAGTAAGAAAAGAAAAGAAAAAAATACAGACCTTTTTTACTAGCTAAATGTTTACAAAATGTTTTGGACCCTGGGCATATGTGCCTCCTGCACATGCACAAAGCCGGCACTGTACATAGTATAGTACATTAATTTGTGTATGGTTGAATATGTATATTACCTTGAGAAATTGCTAAGAATAACATTAGTTAAGTATCACTTTGCAAAAATACATTCAATCAAAAATATATTAACTTTTGGATTTACACTTTAGTGATTATTGCTTTTGGTTTAGTGTTGAAGGAGTGGAGTTGAGTTTATAAATGTTTTATAAATATTTAGAAAAAGTAATTTAGTCTATTTTCATCATAATTTAAAGGTATTTTTGAAAATTGTCATTCATTAAAAATAAATTTGTAAAGTGGTATCAAATTTGTGGTAGAATTGCAATTTTCCCTATTACCTTAGTATATATAGCATTTGTATATTCAGCTATATTTTTATTAAATTGATCTTTACTAGCATTTGTATATTCAGCTACATTTTTATTAAACTGATATTAATTATCATGGAAATTTTACATCTCCTATTTATTAAAAGAAAAGCATTTAAATAATAATAAAAACTTTCCTTATAGGCTTATTCACAAATTTGCCACTTTGAGATCGCATCACCACAAGCTTTAAAAAGAACTAGAACTTGATCCGCGCCCCTACGCGGGTGTTTGATTTAACTTGTGGTTAACGTAAACTTATAAATCGTTGGTTTTATAAAAAATCATTTTTGTATTTTTTTTTTGTAATTTGCATATAGAGTAGAATATATTATATTATAATATAGATGTTGATAATCTTTTTTTTATTTTTATATAATATTATATTAAAAATATATAACTTGATGCAATTTGATGTAATTGTATTATTCATATATTAACTTGTTCTTTTTTGTTAATTTATTTTAAAATGAATAAACATACTAAATTTTGTAATGGTCAATATATAAATATCGATTTGGTTAGATAAACTTTGGAATTGTAATTATTTGGCAGAATTTGTAAATATAAGGAAATACAAAAAGGAAGTATTTAATTTATTGTAAATACAAATGCTAAGTTTGTAAATAAAATGAAGTATTTTTTATACTGTTATTCATGTATCCAAATAATTTTCATTTATATTGTTATACATGTTTCCAAATTGTACCAAAAAGTATTTCAATTTTAATAATATAGATATGTGGATCTGTTATAAAGATAATGTTTCTTAAAAAATAGTTGATCAATGCAAATAACGAGTTTCCTTTTCAATAAATCTCTTCATAAATCTCTACCTACTCTACCTAAAAGAATACATTTACTTAAAGAAACTCATGGCTAGAATAGAGGGTTACCTCGACTACTGTAAATATGTTCAAGTGTTAACCTCATGCGAGAGGCAAGAACTGTCTGAAACGTTCAAGATCCCTGATTGTTATGTGGAGGTTATTGCCATGAATCCATGTAGGGAGTAGTTAGTAACAGGTTTATCAGAGGACCTCAAGGGGAAAGAATGTCTCGAGTGGTGGATCGAACAACTCTCTGCTCTTGGTATTGATTAGTACACAAGAGTTGTGTCTGTGATGGCGAGAACAGGTGTTCGGTCCGAGAGTATCGTTGCTTCTCTGATGCATTACTCTCAAGAATCACTAAAGGGTGTTGTTGATTGAAACACCCAGGAGCAGAGAAAATGTGATCTACATTCTGTTTCTGATCTTTCAATCTGCAAAGACAGCTCACATATAATTCTTATCGTGCTACAAAAATTCCACACGTTTACACAAAGGTTCAACATAGATATACAATCTGCAAGAAACCTTTTAGCCTGTCCCCTCGGTTTGATAAACCTGTTCAAACTCTCTTACATTCGAAACTGAACTCAAATAATCTCAAAACAATAGAGCTCGATTATATTTTAAGTCAATCAGTAACAGACCCATTTCGTACCTCTTTTTGACTCGTAACGTATTTCCTTGCCCAAGAGATCATCAGTGATTGTAAGATTCCGATTCTGATCATTCAACCTCAAAGAAAAAGCTCTCAAAGATCATGCTACAAAGGTTGAATGATCAGTCTTTGTTCCCGAAAATTGTATAACCTTTGACAATTTGCAAGAAACTAATAGACATGTCCTCTCTTAAAAGTCTGTTTCTTCTCATGAGATTCGGTCATGCACAATTAAACTAAAAGACATTCATCTCTTATCGTGTTCTCCTTATGAAATTCGATCATGCACAATTTTTTATTTAAAAATATTAACTTTTATTAATCAGACCAACACTCGGGAATCCTAATGTCGATTACAAGTTTAAGTCATTAGTGTTCCAAAAAAAGGTCATCATGCACAGTTTAATGTATATAATTTTTTTTAATCATTCACATTTCAAGGTTTTACTTGGACGGTCATTCATGGTGTAATTATATAAAGGCTTATTTACATATACTACTGAAAGGTTTTACTTGGACTTTGGAACATGGTGTAATTTTGCATTGCATGATAAGACATGAATCAACATATTTATGGTCGAAATGAAGCTTTCTAAAATTCTATTTACGTTGCACTAATGCATGCAATGCAAACTGATATACCCGTTTGAGAAACATATATGCGTAAGACTTAAGTGTGTCAAAAAGAGTTAGCTCAGCTCATAGTAAGCTCGAGTCTTTTATGTAGCTCACCTCATTTATCATATGAGTTTCAATATATACTCAAATTCATATTATCTAAATAATGAGTTGAATGAGTTAACTCGCGATCAAATATAAGACAATAAAAATTATAAAATAACTATAAAATAACTATAAAATAAAATACATAATAAATCTTTCATAATATAATTTAAAAATTAAAAATCCAAACACTAATATTAAATAATAAATAAAATAAAGACATAATAATAAATTAAATCAAAGATAAATTAGTGATCCAAAATGATTTTCCACATAAGAGTTTTGAAATAACTCATCTTCAAAGTCTTCATCTATTCAAATTATAAAGATATATATTCTGCATCAATGTCTTAGCAATATCTATTTTACATTTTAAGTCTAAAGATATATATGATATGAGGATTGATATCAATATTTTATTTTACGTTTTATATCTATATAAAAAAATTATTTTACATTTTAATTTTAGAGGATAAATAAAATTAATATAGAAAAAATCTTTTCTTACATACTAAAAAATAATATATATATTAATTATAAAAACGATCAAACTCATAAGTTAGCTTATTTTCATTAAAATTTGTTCATATAATTTGTGATCTAAACACAATCATTAAGCTCATTTAATAATTGAGCCTAAAAACAGAGTTCATACTCATGAAAAATCGAGCTTAACTGAACCAATTCATGAGCTATAATTTATTTTAACTAAAATGAAAGTGTGTATTGTGTACACCCTTAGTATACACAATACACACTATTATTTTAGTTAATATTTTACTGTACAGTTCTTATTATTATTGTCAAATTCTTTTTTTTGATATGAAATTTAAATTTAATGGGTATGGATACCTGCAAATATGTGGTTAAAATAAATTATTTCCTATTGCATGGAGATTATGCAAGAAACTTGGAGTTCATCAAATATTTAATTTTTAATAATTCATAAGTAGTATATAAGACTCATTAATGTGAGATTGGGTAAGTAATTTCTGTGAAAAGATATTTAATGTTAATTGAGTCAAATATCTATCTATCTATAAAGAATAGATCTCTCGTTGTGCCACATCATCAAATAATGCAAGGAGAAGATGACACATGTCCTATCCTCACCTACTCTCACATAACAAAGTTTCTAACTCATTTGATTTCTAATGGGATTTAAAACACGTGTATAATCTGTGGGTTTGAGAATAGTGTGTTGGGCTGAAACCCTATTGAATATTGGCTGTAGTTGCCTTAACTCTCAGAGTACAGTGAATGACGTTCCACAGTAAAGAACGTGTTATGGCAACCATACAAATTTTCTTAATAATTATAATCTCTTACACCCATTTTATTAACGATTTCATGTTACCAATTAAGTATCCCCAAAATATATTTTAACAAAGAGAGTCAAAGACACATTGCATCTTGCAACCATACCAGTTTAGAATAGCGTGTTTTTGTTAGTTTTTACCAAACGCTTGTGTTACACAAAGATTGCAGTGTGTTACACACAAATACGAGAGAACGAATAAGATGGAATTATTCCAGAAGGTTTTGACTAAATTAACTTGTCTGAAATTACTTAGATATTATTGAGATTATGTATCTGTGTTTACAGCAAATGACTGACCTTTATATAGAGATCGAATCATTGCAATGTAAAAGACACAACTCTTCATTCAAAAGACACAATATGAAGAGTTGCAACTTTCTGTGTAAATAACTAACTTATGTTAATGTACTAAGGAGAGATTAGATTATATAGTTTAACACTCCTCCTTAATCATATCTCGACTTCACTCCAAGATGCTTCCTGAGATCTTCAAACCTTGAACAGCCCAATGCCTTTGTGAGAATGTCTGCAACTTGATCATCCCCTTTGCAATACTTCAGTTCAATGATCCCCTTCTGCTCAACTTCCCTCACGAAATGGTACTTGATCTCTATGTGTTTTGTCATTCTGTGTTGCACCGGATTCTTCCCAATTGCTATTGCTGATTTGTTGTCACATAAGATCGTAATGCCTCCTTCAAACTTTTGACCAAAATCTTCAAATAGTCTTTGTAACCACACGGCTTGATTTGCTGCTGCACATACGGCTATGTACTCTGCCTCAGCCGTTGATTGTGCCACTGTTTGTTGCTTACTTGACTGCCAACAAAACATGGCTGAACCAAGAGTGAACACATAACCTGAAGTGCTCTTCTTGTCTTCCTTAGAACCACCCCAATCACTATCTGTGTAGCCCATAAGTCTTGGTTCCTTCACACTTGTAAAGTACACTCCAAAGTTTGTTGTTCATTTGACATATCTTAACACCCTTTTGGCTTCTTGGTAGTGTTTCATACAAGGTGATGACATGTATCTTGAGAGATAGGTGCTTGCATACATCACATCAGGTCTTGATGCACACAAGTACAAAAGCCCTCCAACAATGCTTCTATACTTAGTCGGATCTCCATACTCTTTGTCATCCTCAACTCCTTTCTTTTGTGGTGTAAGTGGAGTGCTTACACTCTTGCTCTCTCGCATCCCAAACTTATCAACAAGTTTGTTTGCATACTTTTCTTGTGAAAGAAATATGTCTCCATTGTCTTGAATTACTTTCATTCCAAGGAAATAGTTCAGTAATCCAAGATCCACCATTTCAAATTATTTCTTCATGTTTTCCTTGAATGTGTTGATGATCTCAACATTGTTTCCAGTGATGATTATATCATCCACATATAGACTCATGATCAACACATATACTCCTTGCTTCTTGATGTATAAAGCTGCATCATTCATACTTCTTTCAAACTCGTTTTGAAGAAAATATGAATCTATCCTTCCATACCATGCCCTCGGAGCTTGCTTTAAACCATACAAAGCCTTGTGTAGCCTCAACACATTTTCCTCATTTCCTTGTGTCACATACTCAGGTGGTTGTGTGAGATACAATTCTTCCTTCAGTTCTCCATTGAGAAAAGTTGACTTCACATCCATCTGATACAAACGCCACTTCATTTGAGCTGCATATGCGAGTATGGCTCTTATTGTATCATGTCTTGAGACAGGGGCAAACGTCTCAAGGTAGTCAACACCATATGATTGAGAGAATCCTCTTGCAACTAGTCGCGCCTTATGCTTGATGTGATTGTTGTTTGCATCGGTCTTGATCTTATAGATCCACTTCACACTTATCACATTCTTCTTCTCTAGTTTGTCCACTAGTTCCCATGTCTTTTTCTTCTCAATCATGGTGATTTCTTCATTTATTGCCTTTATTCATTCCTTGTTACCACACGCTTCATCATAAGTGTATGGTTCTTCATGTGCATGAAGACAATACTCTATTGCTTGAGCTGCCTCTTCAAGCTCTACTCTTGGTGCCTTTTCCGTGATCTCAACCATGGACTTAAACTTTTTTGGTGGCTCAGAATCTTCTTCATCATCATCACTAGCATCAGGTTCATTATTTTGAATGAAAACAGGGCTGGAAGTACCTTTGGTTTGTGTTTGTTCCTTGGGCGATTGAGAGTCTTCCATAGACATCTCCAATGTCTTCTTGGCTTCTTCTAGCCTTTTCCAGTCCCACTTCTTGCTTTCTTCAAACTCTACATATCTTGATACTTCAATCTTCTCATTCTCCAAGGTGAGAACTCTATAGCCTTTGGATTGATTACTATATCCAATAAAAATTACACGCTTTGCCTTGATATCTAATTCCTCCTCTTCTGATTCGGTACATGTATGTAACATATGCTACCAAACATTTTCATGCGTGACACATCAGGCTTGTGTCCACACCACTTCTCTATAGGAGTGATATTATCTTCTATTGTCTTTGATGGTAGACAATTTTGAAGATATGAGGCAGTGTATACCGTTTATGCCCATAACTTGAGAGGTAAATCTTGCTCTGCGAACATAGTTCTAGCCATCTCCACTAAGGTCCTATTCATTCGTTCTGCTGCACCATTTTGTTGTGGTGAATAAGGAAAGGTAACTTTCTTGTTGATTCCTTCTTCTTCACAAAAACGATTGAATTCTTGTGAAGTAAACTCACCACCACCATCTGATCTCAATGTCTTGATGTTACAACCTAATTGTTTCTCCACCATTGCTTTGAACTTTTTGAATATTGAGAATGTCTCTGATTTTTACTTCATGAAGTATACCCAACACATGTGAGTATAGTCATCCAAGAATAGCAAAAAATATCGACTTCCATCAACAGATTGGTGTTGCATTGTCCCAATACATCCGTATGTACAATCTCAAGCTTTTCACTTGTCTTTGTTTGAGATTCTTTTGGGAAGCTTTTGCGTGATTGCTTTCCTAGTCTACACGCCTCACATGCTCCCTTCCTGACTTTAAACTTTGGTAACCCCTTTACCAAGCTTTTGTCTTGCATTTGTTGCAACCTTTTGTCGCCTACATGACCAAGTCTCTTGTGCCATGTCTCCATTTTGCCTTGCTCACTTGCGCTCATGGCTTCTTGTTCCTGAGCCAAACTCATCCTGATTCTGTAGCTCTTGTGAGTCATTGGGATATTCATTATTCTCCTTCCTTTTGCATCCTCTATGATGCATCTCTTCTCTTGAAAATTCACCCAATATCCACTTGAAACAATTTGTGGAACACTCAACAAATTTTTCGCCAAACCCGGAACCAAGAACACATTCCTGATTGTCCTCTTGCCATCATTACTCATGATGGTAATATCTCTCTTACCGGCTGTCATGACTATGTTTCCATTTCCAATCTTTATTGGAACCTTGATACTCCTATCAAGTCTTGAGAAGTAATTCTCCTCCTTTGTCATATGATTAGTTGCTCCACTGTCTACTAACCAGACATCTTCCATCACTGTTGTTGCTTCACTCGCACTGAACAACATATGATCTTCATTAAAGTCTTCTTCTTCAAGACTTAAATGTGCTTTCTTCTTTTTCTTTGAGTAGCACTGATTTGCAAATTGGCCTAACTTGCCACAATTGTAACACTCCTTGTTACTTTTGGAATCCTTCTTTGGATCATCCTTCTTCTTTTTCCTAAAACATTTACTCTCATTGTGATTGTTCTTCTTGCAGAAACCACACCACTTCTTGCCTCCACTACGTTTTGAGTTGTCTTGTGTGACACCAGAATTTTTCTGTTTCACACGAGCATCGAATGCTCCTTCACTTGTGCTTTCTTCTCTTGCAGCCAGTCTTGCTTCATGAGCCTTCAAAATCCCGATCAGTTCTGCCATCTTTGTTGAAGTCAAATCGCTTGTTTGCTCCAATACACTGACTATACTATCGAACTTTGCTGGGAGAGAGATGAGTATCTTTTGTATGAGTTGGATGTCTGTCTTCTGTTCTCCATGATAAGTTAATTGATTTGCCACTGCAACTAACTTATCTGTGAAGACCTTGATGTCTTCATGCTCATCCATCTGTAGATTTTCGTACTCCCTTCGCAACGTTTGAAGTCGAATCAAACGGACTTGAGGAGAGCCTTCATACTCTGCCTTCAATGCATCCCATGCCTCTTTAGATGTTGTTGCTGCTGCAATCCGTGAGAAAATCTCATCCGATACGGCAGTTTGCAAAATTTGCAGAGCCATCGTGTCATTCGCCATCGCTTCTTCTCTGAGCGATATTGCTCTTGCTGTCTCAGGGGTTTCATTTACTCGTGCTGGTGGGGATCCCATGCCTTCTGCAACCACAGACCATAACTTCCTGGTATTGAGAATGGTTGTCATCTTAATGCTCCAGAAGTTGTATTTCTCCCCATCGAATATGGGAATCACTTGATTTTGATTTTGCATCGTTTTGTGTCCCTCCGATAAATGGTATGCCAAAAATCTCTAGCCTCCTTTTCTACACGCCAAGTGTTTCTCTTACTAGTGCTTTTTCGTTTTCCTCTCAACCGTAAAGATCTAATACCATGTTAGTTTTTACCAACTGCTTGTGTTACACAAAGATCGCAGTGTGTTACACACGAATACGAGAGAAAGAATAAGATGGAACTTTTCCAGAAAGTTTCGACTAAATTAACTTGTCTGAAATTACTTAGATATTATTGAGATTTTATGTATGTTTGTTTACAGCAAATGACTGACCTTTATATAGAGATCGAATCATTGCAATGTAAAAGACACAACTCTTCATTCAAAAGACACAATATGAAGAGTTGCAACTTTCTAGTAAATAACTAACTTATGTTAATGTACTAAGGAAAGATTGGATTATATAGTTTAACATGTTTTATATGTTTGGACATGGGAAATTGCTTAACTCTTCCTCTTTGCAGGGAATCAAGCGTCTGCCTCAGTGTATCTGACGCCTTTGCGAAGCTCCTAGATGAAAGTTGATGGCCGCTGGGGTAGAACCAAATGTCATTTTGGCGATCAATATCAACCCTAATTTGGTTGGAGGTGAGCAGCTACACTCTATAGTTAAAAGCCTAAGTTAAGCTTATTGTTTAACTTTTCTCATTCGCAGGTCTGTTATGATTACCCTGGAGATGATATGCTCGGTGTTTGTAGCATTGGAAAGACATTCACCCGGTCAGAACATAAGTAGCTCGAGCATAAGAGTTGCACTGCTGCTGTCATTGCTGAGGTACAAACAGCTATTGCTAATGATTCAGTTGGGACCCATATTGATGCCTTTAACATTGGAGAGGAAAGAAATATATATATAGAGGAGGGGGGCTTCTGCCAAGAAGACACGCAACTAGACGGTCTAAATCAGGAGTGATTAAGTGTCTGGACACTCTCACTGTTATATTGCATTGCATGCATTTAAGTTTTCACATTACCAATACTACGAGGACAACTCATTGAAAACTATGTTCTCGGTTCAATGTTTAGTCAATTCTCTCAGATAACAATTTTAAGTTTTTGTCACACAAATAACTCTCAAGCAAAATATGACTGAAATAACAATTCTTTTATTTTGAAAATTTTATTTTAATTTTTAAAAAATTCAAACCTAACCTCCAAAACCTCCACTCCATAACTAAAAATCATAAGTTTACATTAATTAAAACAAAGAATATAACTGTATATTTACATTCTTTAATGAAGTTTATTTTGGTTATTTTCTCTTTAAAGGTCATTTTGTCACAAAATTTTTTTAGTACTATCAGAGAATATTCTTTTTATGTCTTTGCTTATTTCAAATTTCAACAATACTCTTACACTTTCAAGTTAATGAATTTACATTCTTTTCTTGCTTATTCCATACTTCTGGGTATAATGACCCAACAACTATCGTTTGGGCGTTATTTCAAAACATGTCTTCTATTTGCAACTCTTAGGTATTTACGTATTACACTCTATTAACTCAATGTCAAAGTTAAATGTCCCCATGGATCTTTAACATTTGAATAGTATATTATTTGTTCGATGCATCTGGTATTAGACTATTTTATCTCTATCCGAAAGTGAAATGATAGACTTGCAACATCTACAAAGACAAAAAGATTAAAACGTCAAATTCCATAAAGCCGGATTCTACAAATACTCGGACTGTGAGTCTGTGACTGACTTTACATGCACGCTGGTCGTATAGTTGCACCTTGAACAGTAATCATATAATAGTGTCTTTCAACGCAAGTAAACTTGGTAACTTAACTTACCACTACTAAACCTTCGCCATCGTCGGGCAGCCTATGCATCATAAACATAACAAAAAGCAGCAGAACTATAACTCTAACAAATTGGAACCTTCGTTTTTTTTCCAGTCTGAAGTTTAACTATTAAAAAGCAAAATTTTAGTTTTATTACCAGTTTGATTCCACTTTTCAAATTTACCACTAATGATTGACTATTTTCAAAAATACTTTAAATTTATGATAAAAATAAACTTAATTAATTTTTCCTAAATATTTATAAAAAAATTAAAAACTCAATTCCACTCATTTAACACTAAAACCTAAACAATAATCACTAAAATGTAAACCTAAATGTTAATATAAATCTCAATTTTAATCGAAAGTATTTTTGAAAAGTGATACTTAACTTATAGTATTCTTAGCAATTTCTCTATTAAAAATGAAATCCATTGGCCTAATAATTCATAATATGAAACGTAATAATTCAACCAACACTTTCTTATATCCCCTTTTATAAATCGTTATAAATAACACACAAATATTAACGGCTACTCATTTACCTATCGAGCAGCCATAACCAAACAAATTGAAGAAACTTCGACAGCCTCTCGAGATCATCATATTAACGACCATACGTAGGATGCTAATTTTGTATAAGGTGAACCTGATCCTCTAAAAGGTACACTCTCTGGATGGAAATCACAAATCTAGCACAAAGTTCAGGAGGGCCTTAGTTCCGTACCAGTGATTTCAACGAGATTGTAGACAACAGAGAGAAGTCTATAGGACCAGAGAGAGCTCTGAAGGGACTTTCTGTGCGTTTAGAACCTTTCTGTCACAGAATGATCTCTTTGATCTCAAACATTCCGGTAACATCTTATCCTGGAGAGAAAAAAGACATACACATTTAGTCCACTACAGATTAGATAGAGCAATCAGTAACAGTGAATGGACAGACATGTATCCGTCATGTCGAAGTCAATATTTGAATTTTGAAGGCTCTGACCATCGGCCTCTACTGCCTTTCTTGGATCCTACAACCAAGAAAGGAAACCGAATATTCAGATATGATAGAAGATTAAGGGAGAATGCAGAGGTTAAAAACTAATTGAAGACGCTTGGTCATCACACTCCCATCTCGGAGTACAAGATCGTCTAGCATATGCAGGAGGGCAATCTCACACTGGAGCAGAGCTTACCAGGAGAATAGAAGGATAGAGATTGAAAATCTGCGTGTGTTACTGGAAGAAGCAATGGCAAATTCAGCAGACGACACCCTCTTACATGAAGTAAACATGAAACTGTTGAAAGCCTACAAAGCAGAAGAAGACTTTTGGAAACAACGAAGTAGAGAACAATGGTTGTCACTAGGTAACTCCAACACTGGATACTTCCGTGCGATAACTAAAGTTAGAAAAAGCTAAAAACAGACCTACCACGCTGGAAGATGAGACAGGAACACTATGGTTTGATGAAGATGATATCTCAAAGGTTATCTGCAAGTATTATAAAGAACTATTCACGTCTATCCCCCACG
This sequence comes from Moricandia moricandioides, assembly GCA_905132885.1. Taxonomy (NCBI): domain Eukaryota; kingdom Viridiplantae; phylum Streptophyta; class Magnoliopsida; order Brassicales; family Brassicaceae; genus Moricandia; species Moricandia moricandioides. Next base: position 87,113 of record CAJHQQ010000864.1, on the reverse strand, counting down.
AGAGAACTGTAACAGTGGAAATAATTCTGGAGAAGCACATAATTTCAAGCATGAATGATGAACTGATAAAAATCCCCTCTACCATGGAAATTAAAGAAGCACTATTCGAAATACATGCTGATAAGGCACCAGGGCCAAACGGCTTCTCAGACAGTTTCTTCCATTCAAACTGGGATGTAATTGCCCCAGCAATCGTAAATGAGATCGAGTCCTTCTTCATCACAGGGGTACTGCCTCAGTAAATGAATACTACCCACATCAGGCTCATTCTTAAGACGCTGTGAGCTAAGCAAGTTGCAGACTACCGTCCAATAGCTTTGTGTAACGTCTTCTTCAAGATAATCTCAAAGCTTCCATTTTATCAGGCTAAAACCGGTCCTGCACAAGATTATACAGAGAATCAATCAGCGTTTATCCCAAAAAAATCCATCTCAGACCATTTCCTAATAACTCATGAAATGCTACACTATCTTAAAACATCTACATCAACTAAAAACTTCTCCATGGCAGTCAAACTGACATGAGCAAAGCTTATGACCATGTTGAATGGAGTTTTATCTCTCATGTTCTACTCTAATTGGGGTTTCATGGGATTTTGATCAACTGTCTTATACAGTGTATACTACAATTTCCTACCCATTCCTGATAAATTAATCAGTCTACGGCTCAGTCAAGCCCCAACATGGCATCAGACAAGGGGATCCCCTATCCCCATATATTTTTATCTTATGCGGGGAATTCCTTTCCGGACTCTGCAAAAAGGCAGCAATAGAGGGGGATCTACATGGGCTTAAGGTTGCTATAGGAAGGCCTAGAATTAATCATCTGCTTTTTATAGATGATACAATGTTTTTCTGCCATACGTCCTTGGAATCCTGTCAATCTCTTAAAGATATCCTACTTGAATATGAAAAGGCATCAGGACAGAATATAAACACAACTAAATCATATATTACCTTCTTCTCTGAAACGCCTTTGGTTTATGTCTCTCTGGCCATCTTGGGCCTGCATTGGGCCTCGGGATAAACCTACATATGATAAAAGGTTTGGGTTAGTTATATGATTATCCAAGAAGTTTATAAATCATTATAAACTTAGGATAAACATGATTGTTCCTTTCTCAACAAGGAACTACGTTAGCCGTCTTGTATAAATAGAGGTTTAGATTCTCATGGCAATCTAAGGAAGCCATTCAACCACTCATAGAACACGCAACTAGTGCGAAGCTTGTAACAGTTTTTCTTAATTCATAGTGAAATCGAGTTTAGCTCCCACAAGGAGAAGAACTCACCAAAACTTTTCGGTGTCTTATTAAGAACAGAGAATTGTTACAAGATCTAAAGTCGAGTTTGATTCTCTACAAGTGGTACCAGAGCTTAGGCTAAACAGAGATCCAAGGTACAGAGAAATCAAAAGCAAGGTTCAATAAACAAGCAAGGAGAATTATAATCTGGTGTGGTGAAGAATAATCAGCTCATTGGTATTTAAAGCTTGAAGGTTACAGCGTGTTACAACAACCTGCAAACAAAGAAGCACAAGTTTACGGGTTACATAAATCATGGAAGCAACTTCAGGAAAATTTGAAGTGGAGAAGTTTGATGGGAAGGGTGATTTTGGTCTTTGGAAGTATAAGATGTTATGTCAACTTGAGATCGTTGGTTTAGGGTCTGTTCTTAAGGAGAAAAAAACTTCTACGGATGTTGAAAGTGAAGAAAAGAAGGATACTAAAATTGATCCTAAGGAACAAGACTGGGAGTTGCGTACAAAGAATCTGATCAGTATGTGTCTATCTGATCTTATTTTACGAAAGGTCATGCATGAGCCTACAGCACTGGCTATGTGTAAGGCTTTGGAAGCTGAATATCAGACCAAGACATTACCCAGTCGAATTTACATGAAGCAGAGATATGCAGGTTTTAGAATGGAAGAACACAAGTCCATTGAAGAAAATTTAGATGTGTTTCTAAAACTTGTGGCTGACCTAGCAAGTCTGGATATTAAGATCAGTGAAGAAGACCAAGCCATTAAGATTCTAACAAGCTTACCTAAGCAATATGAGTCTCTTGTTGATGCTCTCAAATATGGTAGCGGGAAAGAGACTTTAACAGTTCGAGACGTTACAAGTTCAGCTTACTCCAAAGAAGTCGAGTTGAGGGAGAAGGGACTACTTAACCGGTCCAAAGGTAACTCGGAGGGATTGTTTGTTGGCAACAACAGAGGCAGGAGTGAGAAGAAGAATGATAAGACTTGGAGAGCGAGATCTAAAAGCAAGACAAGATCACAGTCAAGGCCTAAGTTCTCTAAAGAATGTTGGGTGTGCAGCAAGGAAGGGCATTTTAAAAGACAATGTCCAGAGAGAGAAATTCAGAAACCATCAAACTCAGTCAACATAGCAGAGGAAAAGGAACAACCATTGGTGTTAACGGCAAGTCAACAAGACACTAAGAACGAGTGGGTACTTGACTCAGGCTGCACTTTCCACATCACTCCAAACAAGAGTGTCTTATTTGATCTTAAAAATATGGAAGGGGAAGGTTTTAATGGGAAATAACACAGTCAGTGAAATCAAAGGGATAGAAAAAAGTAGAATTATGAATGACGATGGATCAAGTGTGATTCTCACTGATGTTCGTTACATGCCAACAATGGGCAGAAATCTTATTTCGTATGGCTTGTTGGAAAAGATAGGGTGCAGGTATGAAGGTAAAGACTTCAAGGTGCAATTTTACAAAAGGGATCAGAAGGTTATGTCAGGAAAATATTGTGATGGATTGTACTACCTACAAGGCACAATATTGGATGGTGAAGCTGCTATTGCAAGGCCTGATGTCGATCTTACAAAGAGGTGGCATTCTAGACTCGGACACATGAGTCTCAAGTGCATGAATATCCTGGTAAAGGATGGACACCTAACTGAGAAAGATGTGGAGACATTGGAATTTTGTGAAAATTGTGTTTTAGGAAAAGCACACAAGTTAAGCTTTCCTAAAGGCAGATACACATCTAAAGATGTTCTAGGTACATCCATTCAGACTTATGGGGTTCCCCTTAAGTCGTTAAAAGTCTTGGAGACTGTTACTAATTCCTTACATTCATTGATGATTTTTCTAGAAAAGTATGGATCTATTTTCTAAAGTCAAAGGATGAAGCGTTCCAGAACTTCAAAGAATGGAAGGCAAGCGTAGAAACAAAGACATGAAAGAAGGTAAAGTGCTTTAGGAAGGATAATGGGCTAGAATTCTGTAATACACAATTGGAGACTTTGTGTAAGGAAGCAGGGATTAAACGACACAAGACATGCGTCTACACTCCGCAACAAAACGGTGTATCTGAACGCATGAACCGTACAATTATGGAGAAAGTAAGATGCATGTTGATAGAGGCAGGTTTAGAACAGACGTTTGGGCGGAGGCAGCTTCTACAGCTGTCTATTTAATTAATAGGTCCCCATGTTCAGCCATTAACTTCAGGTTACCGGAAGACGTGTGGTCTGGAACTAAAACAGACTTAACGCATCTAAGAAAGTTTGGATGCACAGCTTACGTTCACGTGACTCAAGCCAAAACTAGTCCGAGAGCAGTGAAAGGAGTTTTCATGGGATATCCTAAAGGGACTAAAGGCTACCGATTCTGGTTACCAGAAGAACTAAAATGCACAGTCAGCAGAAACGTGATCTTTAACAAAGAGAAGATGTTTAAAGACATCAAAGAAACCAGCGAGAAGAAGAAGAGAATAAAGAGAGTATCATTTAATCCATAACTGATTCAAGAGCCCTCAAACATAGCTACTGACACTGATACGGAGGATACAATTCAAGGTGGAGTTTCTCCCATGTCAAAATTTGAATCCTCAAGCTCGGAAAGTGAAGAAGAAGTTGTGGAAAGTGAGCAAGAAAATCTAGATGATTATATTCTAGCTAGAGATAGGATCAGGAGAAATATACAGAAACCTTCAAGGTTTGATGACTCTGATTGCGTGGCTTATGCCTTAGCTACAGCAGAAGAAATAAATATGGATGAACCTAAATCCTATTCAGAGGCAAGAAGAAGTAAAAACTGGAAATTTTGGAACGAAGGAATGAAGGAAGAGATGGACTCGTTGGAAAAGAATAAAACTTGGAAACTCGTGAGAAAACCAAAAATAAAAGGATTATTGGCAGCAAGTGGGTTTTCAAGTTAAAGGAAGGCATTCAGGGAGTTGAGAAGCCAAGATACAAAGCAAGGCTAGTAGCTAAAGGTTTTTCACAGGTTGAAGGGATTGATTACACAGAGGTATTTGCACCGGTGGTAAAGCACGTATCGATCAGAATCATGTTGTCACTTGTTACAAACTATGATCTGGATTTGGAGCAATTAGATGTGAAAACAGCCTTTCTATACGGAACATTGGATGAGGAAATTTATATGTCACAACCAGAATTGTTTCATTGAAGAAAGAAAGGAAGAACGAGTTTGTCTCCTGTTAAAATCACTTTATGGGTGAAAACAGTCACCAAGACAATGGAATAGAAGATTCGATGAGTTCATGAAGGAACAAGGTTTTGAAAAAAAGCCTTTACGACCCGTGTGTCTACATGAAAGGGTCAGACTTATCTCATATGGTCTATCTCTTGATCTACGTTGATGATATGTTAATAGCATCAAAGAAGTCTAAAGAAATACAGAAGGTCAAAGATAGTCTAAAGAAAGAATTCGAGATGAAGGACCTTGGAGCAGCTTCAAGAATACTTGGGATGAATATTATAAGAAACAGAAACTTGGAACTCTAAAGCTATCATAAGGGAAGTATTTACAAAAGGTACTAGAGACTTTCAACATGACAAATAGTAAAGTTGTGGTTACTCCGATTGAACCACAATTTAAACTTAAGAGTTTAACACAAGAAGAAAAAGACGTAGAGTCAAGATTCATGAATGAGGTACCATATGCATCAGCTGTTGGCAGCCTAATGTATGCAATGGTGGGATCTAGACCGGACTTATGCTTCGCAGTAGGCTTAATCAGTCGCTATATGAGTAAACCAGGAAGACAACATTGGGAAGCAGTTAAGTGGGTAATGAGATACGTTAAAGGAGCTCTAGATTTAGACTTAACATTTACTAAAGAAGAAGAGTTCAGTGTACAAGGATTTTGTGATGCTGACTATGCCACTGATTTGGATAGAAGAAGATATGTTACAGGGTATATTTTCAAAGTCGGAGGCAATACAATAAGCTGGAGGTCTGGCCTTCAACACATTGTGGCACTATCAACGACAGAATCAGAATATATGGCACTGGCTGAAGCGTTTAAAGAAGCATTATGGCTTACAGGGTTTGTTAGTGAGTTGGGATTCAACCAAGACGATGTGAGAGTATTTTCAGATTCTCAGAGTGCTATACACTTAGCCAAGAATGGAGGATTTCATGAAAGGACTAAGCATATAGATATTAGACTACATTTTATGAGAGACGTAATAGAAGCTGGTGATGTTACGGTTCACAAAGTTCATACATCTATCAATCCTGCCGATTTTCTAACTAAGAGTGTACCTGGAAAGAATTTCGAAACGTGTTTAGAGCTTCTTAAGGTCCTGACTTAGTAGGTCATGTGTGGCTGCAAGTGACAATACTGTCGAATTGTTTACCTCGCGGGAAAGGCCACAAAAGAAAAAAAAAACAGTTTTTTTTAAAATTAAACTGATGATTCGACAGGTGTAATAAAGCTTGAAGAAGATGAGTTCAGAAGATTACCTTTGGAAAATAATGGAAGGAGTTGTCTATACAAGGAACCTGCAAATTAATTATACTAGTCAAGAAGTTATTTTGCAGAAATAAACTTAAACAGGGTTGAAGAGTGTTAATACTCTGTCAGTTACCTGAAGGAAGAGTCGATAGTGATGAGACGTCAACACCATAAGCTGAGAATTAAACACGAAACATGTTTAATTTTTTAGTCTTCATTGAAAGTTTATATAAAAAAAGGCTTATAGACTTGGTTTTCGGAGGATCAAGAGAGAAACGTGTTACCTGTTTTGGGGATTCATCAACGTATACCAGAGGCTGATCTTGACTTAGGGGTATCAAATTTCTTGACCTCGGACCTTACGTAGAATAATAGGAGAATACATGATCTTTTACCTGAGCTTACAGAACAACTTCAACGTATCCAACCCAGTAAACTTGGAGCCGAGTATAGTTTGTAATGTAAAAGTAACGTACTTTGAAAAACTGCTAAGAAAATGAAAATATTGGTCTAAACACGTCTGGCACGAATCTCTGGGGTAAACCGGTTCAAAAATTGAATTAAACCAAAAAATCTGGTTTTTGCACGCACAGACCGACTCGACGATTGACCGGGCAAATTGTGGCGACCGGTCGATCTTGGAGAGGATCGGTCGATCATCCTGTGTGATCGGTCGGTTGATTTTTGGCCGAACTCACTCTCACTCACCATCTCTTCTTCTGTTTCTTTTGTTCTTTGATGCACCTAAAATCAGGTTCCTACACAAATCGATCAGGATACTACTTGGGTCTGACTCCAGTTCCACCCCCGTTAGTTCCTATAGTGAATAGAGATTTCAGTTGGATTAAAGATGTGTGGTCATGACCGTTTTCTCCCAAACTTAAAGTCTTTATAAGGTCAAGTATCCAAAGGGCCATATCAGTAGGAGATAACCTACGACGACGTGGATTAGTGGGGGAAGCAAAGTGTCCTCAATGCACTACAGAAGAAACAGTCCCCCATGTTTTCTTCTCATGCCCCTTTTCTCAACAGGTTTTGGAATCTGGTGCCACTAGCAACAACAATTCACATAGCTTATTTGACAGATGTTAGAGAATCAATGGTCAGGTCCCAAAGTATCGCTTGTCTACCTTCAACGGGCATAACTGGAAACCCATGGCTTTGCTGGATGATCTGGACAGCCCGGAACCGATTAATTTTTGAGAGCTCAGGTCCTCAATCTTCTGAAAAACAAAAAGTTACGAAAGCTTTATCGGCGGCTTGAGAATGGACACAGGAGAATGGACATGCAAAATCATGTACAATTCAAAGGAGTCGCAGGGGCTCAGGAGTATTCAACACTACAACAATATCAAATTGACCTAGCAATCTCATCACCGTTCACACCGATGCTGTTTGGGATAGGCACGACTTGCATGGATCTTCTCAGTGAACACAGAACATACCAATCATCGCTCGTCTACTATGCATGATCTAGTTACTTCACCTTTTATGGTGGAAGTGATAGCCGTCTGTTCGATCCTCCTTATGGCAGCATATGTGGGTTTTGAGGAGCTCAAGGTTTGCTCAACTGCAGGTCCGGTCTGTAACTTTTTCACGCCTAAAGAAAAAATATAATAATATGCCCCTTGCAAAGATCAGAATTCGAACCCGCTCACTCTTGGAAGAGAACTTTACAACCTCAACCACTATACTAAAGCGCTATTTATGAAAAATGATGCCCTTTAGTTTTTATAGATTATTTGGCGCCTAAAACCCTTGCTTCTTGGGCTTTAGTCCAGGACCGGCCCTGCTCAACTGTCAAACTCTCCTTCGAGCAATTAATCTCAAACAATCTATCAAGGACATTTACGGTATCCTAGAAAATATCTCTCAAATCTCTTCATTGTTTGCATCGATCTATTTCTCCTTTATTCCTAGATCAGAAAACGGTGCTGCCGATTCCTTAGCAAAAATCGAATTCAAAAACTCTCTTGCTGTTTTGGGCCAATCTATTGGCAAGACCTTTGGACTTAAATTAATTAAGTATTGGGTTGACAAGAAAAAAGATATCCATTTCTCATTTATTTTAGAAAAATCACTAACTACAAAAATTTCTCATGTATCTTAGAAAAATCACTAAGGCCAAACAAGTTAGAAAAAAAATATCCATAGTCAACAAGATGAAGATGGAGCACCAATGGATTAACAAAACAAAATAAACTCTTTAGAGCCTTATAAAGAGTAAACAAACACTTTAAAGATATGAATTAATTATATATATAGATTGTGCCACAAGAAAGAAATGTAACACTCAGTATGATACAAAAAAATATATTCAAAAGCTCGCACGTCCATGATGCTCAAATAAAGGATAACACAAATATAAACCCAAACGTATGGCTGATGTAGCATTCCTCGAAACCCATTGTACATAATACCTTTGACCGTCTTATATCCAAACTTCCTCATATTGGTATTAGGTTGTCTTGAACAAGCTAACCATAAACGTTTAAAAAATGAAACAAAAAAACTCAAATACCATCTTTTCAAGCCCAAAACATAAAGCAACAACAACACAACCATTCCATACCAACTATATAATATAGTACAGCAAAATAAATCATGCCATATATAATGTCTGCTCCAATCAAACCATCCACCTCAAGCATAATTTAAAACATAAATCATTCTCATATATTTCCACTGGCAATCTTAACACACAAACAACAAAATCTGGCAACACTTATACAAACCAAAATAACAAGAAAATTATATCACGCGCGTAGTGTGGTTCAACCCGAGTAGTAACTAAAGAAAACAACTCTTGTGATCCGAATTCACTTAACTATATTCGGTTAGAGAGCTATCTCTTATGTGTGATTGATAAGTCAATCATTATGCAATAATGATATCAATATTCCCAAATATATTATTCATATCAATTTGTATATGTTATTAATGTATTTAATTTTTTTATCTCGAAAATATCATTTTGAACTTAAAGGCATGACAATATCTTACAGAGATTTACGTGAGTATACAAGGTTCTAACCTAAAGTATTCATAATACTATCACTACAAGAAAACATGGACTTAACAACGAACTTTTACGAGGAAAATACTTCATCGTAATCGTACTAGTACATTACTAGGACATTACGACGAACAATATATTCGTCGTAATGTCTTTGTAATATTACGACGAAATTAATTCCTCGTAATATTACAAGGACATTACGACGAATTTTCTCATTCGTCGTAATGTCCTTGTAAAACTACAAGGACATTACGACGAATAATATGGTTGGTGAAAACGTGTTTATACTGTGCTTTGGAGAAGTAAATTCGTTGTAAAATCATTGTGGGGTACTTGTAATAGCCTAGTTAAGGTTTTCCTTGTAAATTCGTTGTTATATCTTCACCTACCAAATTCGAAAATTTCCTATATATATGTTCATTCTCTTCATAACTTATCACACAAACGAAAAAAAAAAGAATAAAAAAAAATGTCGAATGGTAGAAATATTTACGAGTTACGGAGTTGGATGTATACGCACAAGGATGTTGACGGTAGAGTGACCGATGTATTTCTCAGGGGGCTAGAGACATTCATGTACCAGGCAGGGTGTACGCCGATCACGCAAGAAAGTGGTAAGATGTTTTGTCCTTGTCGAAAGTGCAAGAATTCAAAATTTGCTCGTAGTGAAACTGTATGGAAGCATTTATTAAACAGAGGCTTTACACCACATTACTATATTTGGTTTCAACATGGAGAAGGTTATGGTGGAAATGAAGCTAGTAGTAGTAATAGTAACTTTCAGGATGCTGGTAATAGGCAAGAATCATATCATTTGCATAATGAATATAGTTACCATGAGGAGGAACAGATGGTAGATCATGATAGGGTTCATGACATGATTATTGATGCATTTTTACCTGAAACCACTACAACAATAGCTGCTGAAAGTGAAAATGTTGAAGAACCAAACTTAGATGCGAAAAGGTTTTATGAGATGTTAGCTGCTGCAAATCAACCAATCTATCCTGGTTGTAGAGAAGGTCTCTCTAAATTGTCTCTAGTAGCTAGGATGATGAATATTAAAACAGATCATAATTTACCTGAGAATTGCATGGATGCATGAGCCGAATTGTTTAAAGAGTATTTGTCATAAGACAATGTGTCTGCTGAATATTATTATGAGATTCAGAAATTGGTTTATAGTCTTGAGTTGCCTTCAGAGATGATAGATGTTTGCATCGACAATTGCATGATCTATTGGAGGGATGATGAGAAGTTAGAAGAGTGTCGTTTCTGCAATAAACCCCGATTCAAACCACAAGGACGTGGGAGGAATAGGGTACCGTACCAAAGGATGTGGTACCTACCAATTACAGATAGGTTGAAAAGGTTATATCAATCTGAGAGGACTGCTGGAGCGATGAGATGGCATGCTAAACATTTCCAAAGGGAAGGCGAGATCGCTCATCCGTCAGATGCAAGAGCGTGGAAACATTTCAATACGGTACACCCAGATTTCGCTAGAAATATTCAGAATGTCTATCTTGGGTTATGCACAGATGGATTTAGTCCATTTGGAATGTCTGGGAGACAATATTCTTTGTGGCCAGTCATTCTTACGCCGTACAACCTCCCACCGGAGATGTGCATGGAACAAGAATTTCTATTCTTGACCATATTAGTCCCTGGTCCAAAGCATCCAAAACGGTCGCTAGATGTTTTTCTTCAACCATTGATACAAGAGCTGAAGGACTTATGGTCATCAGGAGTGAGGACGTATGATTGTTCCTTGAAAAACAATTTTACGATGAGAGCAGTTCTGCTATGGACTATAAGTGACTTTCCTGCTTACGGGATGCTTTCTGGATGGACAACACATGGAAAGTTATCTTGTCCATATTGTCTTGGAATGACAGATGATTTTCAACTGAAGCATGGTATGAAGACATGTTGGTTTGATTGTCATCGTCGATTTCTTCCCCTTACTCATCCATACCGAAGAAACAAGACATTGTTTAGGTACAAAAGATTCGTCAGAGACAGTCATCCTCCATATTTAACTGGAGAAAAAATTGAAGAACAACTTGATCACTATGGAGCTTTGGAAACAGTTCCTCGTGGAGGGAACTGGCATATTCCTACAAATATGCCTGATGGGTATGGAGTCACTCACAATTGGCAGAAGAAGAGTATATTTTGGGAGCTGCCTTACTGGAAGGATCTTCTTTTGCGGCACAACCTCGATGTGATGCATATAGAGAAGAATTTTTTTTGACAACATCATGAATATAATACTCAATGTTCAAGGGAAGACAAAAGACAGCAAAAATTCAAGATTGGACTTACCTGATATTTGCTCGAGAAGTGAGTTGCATATCAAGAGCAATGGAAAGGTTCCAGTTCCCATCTTCCGATTGTCATCAGAAGAAAAGACGACTTTGTTCAACTTGGTGGCATCAGAAGAGAAGTTTCCTGATGGTTATGTTTCAAAACTCTCAAGATGTGTTGAAAAAGGTCAAAAGTTTTCAAGAATGAAGAGTCATGATTGCCATGTGTTTATGCAACGACTACTTCCATTCGCTTTTGCTGAGCTACTTCCAACAAATGTACATGAATCACTTGCAGGTAAAATATTTTTATTATTACATAATAATTTATGTGTTATGATATGTTAACTATGATATATATGGGGTATTTTTTTGTAATATATAGGCATTGGAGCATTCTTTAGGGACTTAAGCACACGTACGTTCAAAGAAGACGACATGCAAAAACTCCATGAGAATATTTTGATCTTAATCTGCAACCTAGAGAAGATATTTCCTCCTGTATTTTTTGACGTCATGGAACATCTAGTTGTCCACCTCCCGTACGAGGCATTGCTTCGTGGACCTGTTCATTATGGATGGATGTATCCTTATGAGCGCTCCATAAAACATTTGAAAGGGAAAGCAAAAATCTTGCAAAGGTCGAAGGGTCAATAGTTGCTGGGAGCTTGACTGCAGAAACATCGCACTTCACATCATACTACTTCGCACCAGCAGTCCGCACTAGGAAGAGGGTTCCTAGAAGATATGATGATGGTGGGGTCGTCCCAACATATGCAGTTGACGGTGTACCTGACATTTTCTGCCAGATTAGACGGTTTGGTGGTAAATTGAAAGAAGTTTGGTGGTCTAGTGAAGATGATAAGCATAGTGCCCACACTTATATTCTGCTCAACTGCGAGGATGCAGTGACGCGTTCGTTTGAAAGGTAATTAATATATATTTAAATATTAAAGCTATTAATGTTTTGAAGTTATTTAATTTATATATATTTGTGTATCTTTTTTGCAGCTTGTTTGTTACGCAAGTTGAAGAAGCAATACCAGGAATATCCGCAACTGAGATGGAGAAACGTAAAGATCAACACTTTGTCAAATGGTTAAAGACTCGGGTAAATTTATATGTTAAACACTATAATATTTACGAGTCTAACGCTAGCTATGACTTTTGTGTAGGTTGATTATGATTATCCACACTATCCGGTATGGTTTCATGATTTGGTCTTAGGCCATGTAGCAAAGGTGACCACATCACCTATGTATTTCACACGAGGTTTTACCTTTCACGCTTACGAGTATGAAAGACGACGGACAACAAGTAACTACGGAGTGTGTGTGACAGGCGAAATGGACTTTTACGGGATTTTGCAGGAGATTATTGAAGTTGAGTTTGTAGGGTTACTCAAGTTGAAGTGCGTTCTCTTCAAATGTGACTGGTTCGACCTCGTTCTGAAGAGAGGTACTGATGTTGATCATTGTACTGATGTTGATGATGACTCGAATGACTCAGAATGAATGTAAACAAATGTTTTCAATATTTAAATATGTGTAAGACTTCAGTTATGTGTTATTCAGTTGAATTTTAGAACTTAAAATTCGAATTTTAAATAATTAATTAAAGTATTAAAACATAATTGAAGTTTACGGTCAAAACATAATTAAGGGTTTAGGGTTTCTATTTTATCACCAAAAAATGAGAGCTTAGAATTTAAGGGAAATGGGATGAAGAGTGAAATAATGATGTGAAGTTATAGATTTGGGGTTTAGGGATTTGACTTTAGAGGTTTTTGGATATATTCCTATTAAATTCGTCGTAATGAAAAACACGGACCTGGTAGTTTATTCGTAAATGGGCCTATTAAATTCGTCGTAATGTCTCCTATTAAATTCGTCGTAATGAGAAACACGCGCGTGGTAGATTTGTCGTAATAGAAGACACGCGCGTGGTAGATTCGTCGTAATAGAAGACACGCGCGTGGTAACTTCGTTGTAATATTACGACGAATTTACTAGGACCATAAATTTCTATATATACTCGAGGATCAGTCACGAGGCTTGCCTCGTGTATTCCTCCCAACCTCCACTCTCTCTCTCTAACTCAAGGTATGTTTTTTTTGTTTTTTTAGGTTAGGTAGTTAATAGGTGGTTAGTTTAGGTGGTTAGATATAAGGAACATAGCGTTATTAGAAACTGATTAGAAAATTGATTAGAAAATTTGTCATAATTTTTTTAAAAAAAATTGAATAAATATTTTTTAAACACTAATGACTTATTTTTAAAAAAATGGAATAACAATTTTTTTAAACTGATTATATATTGTTTTGAAACTGAATAACAACATTTAAAAAATAAAATTATTATATATAATTTTTAAACTGAATAAATATTTTTAAAAACTGATTAGATGTTTTTCATTATCTAATTCTATTTTTCCTTTAAATTTAGATGGCACCTAGGAGACGACCTACTTATTCTGATATATTTGGATCTCGAGATGGGACATCATCTAGTTCGGCTCCATCATCTTCAGATCCAGAGGCGGTCCCAGAGTCACAGGGAGTTCCTTGGGCTCCTCCTCCTCCTTATGCACCTCAGATACATCACCCGATGCCTCCACCTCCTCCTCCATATGAGGCGCCTCCACCGGCTCCACATGTTGCCTCAGGATCCGGTGTTCATCCCGATTTGTTGGTCCCTCCTTCTGCACCGTACGCTACATATACAGTGGAGGATCTTCTTTCTCAGCCTGGACGAGCAGGATTAAAGATTCTGGACCTCGACACCCCAGAGGGTACTTATTGGTAAGTTATTAATTTTATTAATTTTAATATTTTTAACATTAATTATATTTGTTATACTCATCTAATAAATTCATATTTTTTTTCAGGTTTGGCGTGGATAATTGTGTCGGACGTAGCGTTTCTGACACAATCAAAGGCTACTTCGTCGAGGCTCATCCCAACTGGAGCATGACTCCCGAGCACATTAGAACTACGTGGTTCAAATGCTTTGCGGTAACAATTTTCTATTTTCTTATTTAATAATATATTTTTTTAAAAAAATTCTAATTCATTTAATTATTTTTTTTCTAATTCATTTTATTTTTCATTGTTTCAGCAAAGGTGGCAAAGGTCCGTATCAATCAACGATAGGGTTAAGTCGGAATTTGTTTATAGAGCAAAGATCCGCCTTTGCAACACCGTCTCAGATTGGAAGGACAAGTGGGAGTACTACGGCTATGATGCCAAACCCACCGAGCTCACGAAAGAGGTATGGGATGGCCTCATCGCCTATTGGAAGTTACGGGCTCGGTCTGTAAGGCGAACAGTTGCTCTGCTTCCCGTAGAACCAAGGATGCAGATGGTAACTTGTCCATGCTTCATACAACCGGGCAAAACCCCCACGCCGGAGTTCGTCTACGAGTTGTAAGTTTTAATAATTTTAGGTTTATTTTTTATTTTTCTTAATATTATCTTATATAAAAAAATTAAACTTACATTTTATATGCTTTTGTAGGCTAAGAAGACCGGAGTGATGCCGTCTTTGAGTGATCTATTCAAGATCACTCACCAAAAAGCGAGCGGGGCTTTTGTAGATCCACGGTCGGAGAAGCTCTTTCACGACGTGGCTGCTCGGGTTGAAGAGCGCGAGACGCAGCTAACCCAGCAGTCTACTGATGGACAGCCCGTCAAATTGTCTACAGCTTAGGTGGACAAGATCTTCGAAGAGGTAAATTTTAGAGATATTTTTAATTTTTAATTTTATAATTTAAAGTAAAGTATGTTTCATTTCTAATTTTATAAATATTTGTTTTATAAGGTCGCTCCACGGAAGAAGGGGTGAACAATGGGAATAGGATCCGTCAATGACGTTCCAAAGGCGACTTCGTTTTACTCGTCGAGCTGGGATGAGGAGAATGCTCGGTTGAAGGCTCAGGTGGACGACCAACAGGTTCGTTTGCAATCTCTGGAGGATCTTCTCGATGTTATGGCGGTTGGAAACCCTGTTCTACAGAGAGCGTTGGAGGAGAGACGCCGGAATCTCAGCGGACAAGCGCCTCATGTAGACGAGCCTCGAGACGCTGCGGAAGGGAACGAGACCTCCAACAACTACTTCGACAATGTCCAACTTTAGTTTTTTTATTTTATTTTAAATATTTTGATATTGTATTATAATTTTAACTACTACTTTATAACTTCTATATATATTCATTTTTTTATATTTAAAATAATTTTAATTTTGAATGTTTTAAGATAATCTTAATTTGTAATTTTTTTAATATATAATATTTATTAAAATTTCCATTTAAATTCCTCGTAAAATTTACAAGGAATTTACAAGTTGGTACTTGTAAAGTCCTCGTAAATTGTACAACTACTTTACATGGAATTCCTTGTTTATTCCTCGTAATGTATTACAACGACTTAACATGTCAGGACATGTAAATTCGTCGTAAAATGTACAAGGTTTTAGGGAGTGTTTTACTAGGAAATGTTACAAGGAGTTTACGAGTCCATTTTACTAGGCACTTACGACGAAATGGGTCCTACTCGTTTACGACGAATCTTGTTCGTTGTAAACTTTACGACGAAATTACAACGAATCGGGCATTACGACGAGCGTTTTACAACGAATCATGATTCGTAGTTATTTCGTCGTAATCTGCTCATTACGACGAAATAACTAGGAATATAGCCCTTATAATAGGGTTGTTTTCTTGTAGTGTATATAAGGGATACAGACGTGTTCAGTCTCTCCATCACAAATATTTGAACACAGCAACAATTTGATTGCTACTTTTAATCAAGTGTTAGAATTGAAATCTTAAAGGTCTATGTAGAGAATTAAGGTCAAGATCATTCACCTTTGGAAACAATAATCTGCTCAGAGTAGAGAGACTATTGAGATGGTGTTAGTCGATTTTCAGTGTAAGAATTAGAATAATGAAGATAACTTATGCATCTTATATACTTCTGCATTATTGTTCGTGTTTCATATGGGGTTGTTCGTGTTTGATAAATTATTCATACGGTTTTGATCTTTGTTTTTTACAGGGTGACAAGCTTCAAGCATCTGTAAGAAAGGATTTGGTGACTTAGTTTGACTTCATAATTTGGCATTGTTAACTTCTGCCTTAACTACATCTTAGACTTGAATCTAAGTGTATCAACCTAAGGCAGCAACAAGACACAATGCTTCACCTTAACATCGGATTCTATCAATGAAAGCTAACATGATCAGACTTAACCTAGCATCCTATACAATGAAAATATAGAACCGAGGCAAGCATCACAACTCTCAAATACCAAACAAGACTCATTTAGCATCCTGGGACAGATTCTAAACATTTCATATCTAGCAATCTTTAAACACATCCTCAGCTTTCCAATCACAATACCACATCACAATCAGTACAATATACCATCCAGTTCATACACTCAAGCTTTATACAAGAGAAAGAGATTTCCTTACATCCAAGGAACTAGTGTTAGTTCCTTGAACCTCCATTGAACACAGCAAGAACATGAACTGTTGGTGTTGACCCCAACATCTCCTTCTTCCATGGACCTTTCTCTTGAACACTCCATGTCAAAGACCCCACTTTTCTTCATGTTTGAATCACCACATCAGTTACAAGTTGAAAGCTTTCACCTTTCTTCTTGGACAGGAATAAGAATCGCATGGACATGGCTTTGTTGGAGAGGTTAGCTAGACCGATCCATTGCCTTTGCTTCCATTGACCTTCTTTCTTCAAGGACGAACATGAGAGAGTGTAGATCGACCAAGAACAGCTTCTAGACACCATGGATGAACACAACTTCTTCTTGTAGAGGTTGAACAGCCGCCTGGACCATGAAGCTTCTTCTTGGCCTGAAATGACATGGGAGTGATCTTGAGGTTGCGGAAGCTTCAACCAAGTTCATATTAAACTGGCTCTGATACCATAAAATCCTTTTAAGATCTTGAGAGTTCAATCAAAGTTCAACTGGTTTGTGTGTGTGTGTGAATCCCAAATAGGGTGATGAGAGTCTTTAAATGGTTTTTAAAGAGAGACAGAATCAAAGAGAGATTTGCAAGAGATTTAGGGAGACTAGAAAGACTAAAGAGACTAGAAGATTATGAAGAAGAAAGGGGAAAACCCCCCATTCAACTTACTTTCAAAATCGCCAACTACAAAAGTTTATATAAAGCTTACAACTTACCAAGACATAAACCTATATCTAATAGCTGATAATAACTTGAAGTATCGATGGCATGGATGTAGTCTTGAGTCTGGTCAATGTGATCTTGGTGATGGCATCTGATTGGTTACTCCTTGCTGGCGCATGCTTTAATTGGCAAGGGAGAGGCTCCCATGAATGTGTCACAATGATGTCTAGATGCATGTTCCAAGTGTGAGAATAGAGAAAAAATGGTAAGAGTATGATGGAGATTAAGATTGGTGAAGAGAGTAACAAGAATGGTTGAGAAACAAAGATAATAAATTTGATGGACAGATTGTATGAAAGATGGAGAATGAGGGTGTTTGAGAGTGTGGTTGAGTGTGAGCTCATGTGAACTGAAACTAAGAGACCTGACAGTATAGGAACCAGAGAATAGGAGATTTGGTGAAGGAGAGACTTAACTCTCGCTTCAAAGAGTATAATAGATTATAGAGAGTTTAAGACAGTTTCTGAGTATGAGAGAGTGTATGAGACTTAGAGAGAGTATGAGAGTGTATGAACTAGAGAGAATAATGAAAGAGGAAGCTCAATTATCTTTCAGATTTTGTGGGTACATGTGGTGTGGCTTTATAGCCAAGCTACAAAACATTAAACTAACAATATAACAAGGAAATTAAACTAATAATATTGTATGGAAAGATGATTCAGAACTTGCTGGACAAACTGGTGTAGAGCAGGCTGTTGTGGATAGACTGACATGTCCACATAAGGAGAAAGGGACATGAAGAGAGGCACAACCTTCCTTGCTGATAGTGACATGTCTACACAACTCCTTATGCACCTCATGTGACTTCTTCTTGCGTAAATCAAACAAGATTGTTCCAGTTGCATTCAAACTGAATTGCCATGACTTCTGGAGCCTTAGTCACGTCCACACGATCTACTCACTCATTACTTGCCTTGCAAGTCAATTCTGGTTAGGTTTTGGATGAACTGTAAACAGCTTCGAAACTTCATACTTTGATGTCCTAGTTTGAACCTTAATCCAGCTTGCTTCTTCTTATTATCTTTCCAACACCAAGATGCTCCTACTTTGCCCCTTTGGACATGATGCCCTTGGGACCACTTTGACCGTGCCTTCTCTCCTCCTTATCCACCAACAGTCACACAATATTTAGATAAGGTCTTCTTGTTCAGCGCCCTATTTTTGAACTTCTTCATTTCATGTCGATATGAGAAAGCATTTGCCCCATTCTTGTACGGTCGATGGTACGGACCTCCTGTCCGTACCACTCTCCCTATTTTTGCACATCCTTTCCAAACATCTTCAAAGGTCAAGTGTGAAGTCTTGGGTCAACCTCGGTCCGTACAAATCTATACGGTCCATACAAATCCATACGGGTCGCCCAATTTTTTCACGCTCGAACACCTCCTCCCAAATGCCTCCAAATGGTGTCTAAGTCCCTCCTTGACTTGACCCTAAATTTTTACAAGCTTCATGACTCTTGGAACACCATTATAGACTCCTGAAGCCTTTCTAGTACTTTTTAGGAGGTTTTGCCCTAATTTTGCATAAGACCCAAACTCAAACAAATTCATCCTTTGACTCCATATCTTTCTTCAATTTAACACAAAAGGTGAGTGGTGTGATCGTTTGTAATCGCCTAGGACCATCGGCAATTCTGATTGAATCCTTGGCCGTGTATTGATCGGATCACATCCATCTCTTCTCATTGCTTGATCGCCATTCTCTTCATATTATAAGCGATCAGGTTGAATTGATTTAGGGTGGTTTATGATGGTTTAAGGCTTAGGCCAAACCAGACTATGGTCCTTGTCCATTGGCCAAACAAAGGGATGGTCTGATTGTACTTGGTTCTAGATCATGTGGTTAAATCGAAACTTGGGAAATCTGATATTGTCTCTTATTATGGGTGGTTGTCTTATATGATGATCTAAGTATAGCCGAGTAATATATGCTGATATTGATAAAATTTTATGAATTTATTCTAGGGAAACAAACCATACATGATTATATCGATTTGTTAGGATATCAAATTGATGGATATATGATGATGTGTGTGTAGTTTCAGGAACTGAGAGGGATCTTGGTAAGGCTAAGGAGCCGTGAGGACTCAAGACGTGTCAAGATGTGTGGTGTGTGGGTAGATCGGTTAGAAATTTAACTTGTAATATTCTATCGTGAAACTTGAACCTTTGTATTGAATCTCCTCGTTATGATTTATACAATGCCTATTTACCGTAGTATATATATCATTAATGGTTCAATGTTTACAAGTTTATATGAACCTCATGTAATCTAATTGTACTTAGATAATATTGGGAGTAAAAAGAACAAATGGTCGATAGAAATAGATAAGTAAGGCCGGAGGTCGTGCTGGGTAAAGGAACCCCGGATCGGGTCTTACATGTAGCACATAATTTATTGAAAAATGAAGAAGAGAAGGAGGTCATGAGCCGACAATAACCAAACTTCAAGCCTTTGGTTGAAAAATAAAATCTCTTCAGAAGATACGTCATCTTATATGGAAAATAATAACATGACATGTGGCGGTGACGAGGAGCCTAACACACCGTAATATGAGATGCGATAATTGTTTTCCAAGATGTGGAGAACCGAGAATATATCATTCATGCCATTTTTGAATGTCCACCAGCGTTACAAGCATGTTCTCTTTCAGCAACACCAACGAGTCCTAACATCTTTCAGCTATCAAATATTTACGCCAACATGGACTACCTTTTCTAGAGAAAGAATAGCATTGTCGAACCAGAATTAGACAGTGATCCTTATCCCTGAATAATCTGGTATATTTAGAAGACCCGAAATCATAAGCTATTTAGGGGGATAGACATGGATCCTTTGGAGCTAGTTGATATACGGTAAGTGAATGTCAAGCCTGGTTTCAGTTCCTCAAGCAGATATTGAAGAAACCTAAGTCTTAAACTTGGGTAATGTCTGCGTGGTGGATTGGTCATGAATTTCCACAGCTCCGTTCAGCGGCTGCAGCTCGGTTTGGATGGATGACTTAGGAAAGACTCAGATTATGGGGATGCGAAATTATACCCAGCGAGAAACTGCCTTGTATTTGGAGGTGGAAGCACATCGATGGACAATGAAGAGTATGCTTCAGCATTCGACATGTCAGAGCTTTTGGACGGACTGTAAGGACCTGATCGCGATTATAGAGGAGCCTCATATCTGGCCAAGTTTTGCAACGAAATTGGAGACGATAAAGACTTTGCTGATATGCTTTCCGGACTTCAAGATCTCTTTTTTTTCAAGTAGCACAAAATGAAATTTCGGACTCCTTAGGAATACTCTTTTCATTGAAATTTATGCTACAATTGTTGTTTTATTCCGTTTTTGTAACCCAAGTCACCTCAAATCTAAGTAATAGAATAGTCGTTCGTTGTCGAAAAAATTACCTAGTGAACATAAATGTGAGATTAAATCGGTCAATATTAAAAATTTGAGGATTTAAATTGTTCAAATTCAAGTTCAAGTTTTTTTGTGCTTTTATTTTTGAAAGTTGGTGTTTATTTTGGTGGTTTTCTTATTGTCTTATATACAATTAATGTGGAATAATAAGAACGAACTAAGAAATATGACCTTAATGTCAAAAATGTTGTGAGTCTATTATATTTGGCACGAGTTCTGTTCCATTTATTAAAGTCTACGATAGCTTTGATCTATAATGTTTGATGACAAAAAAAAATGATCTTTAACGTTATGCGTTTTATCCAATGTTTATAAAACTAGACTAACAACTGAACCGGAGACGCTTCTGGTTCATGGTTCAATGTGGCCCAACTGGGTTCACTTATATTTAATAATTTTACTAAGAATATTATCATAAATAATTTTATACATATGAATATAATATTTGTTACATATGTATATAAATTCAATAAAAAATATCATTCAAAGATTCATAGTTTTGAAGCTTAGAAACTGAAATACTTGAATTATCTTCCATAGTATTAAGAACTCAAATAATACATGAAACGATAAGCCAAACTATTCTACTAGAAATTAATTAGAATACAAAATAAAATAAAAAGAATCTGTAAATTGTACCTTAGATTTGAATTCGACGAACTTACAATAGTAACTTACAGAAACTTTGCAAAATGATTAAAAATTGAAACAAGTATAATGGTGGAAGTTTGAATTTCTCAAAAAAAAAAATCTTTAAAAAATCATATATGTAAAAGATACCATATTTTGTAATATAAAAATAGTTGATGAATTAAAATAATTCTGAATTAAAATTCAACATTTTATTTTTAATAATCAAATCTAGCACAAAACTGGCTCGAAACTGGTTCAGTGATTTACCGTTTTCAAATTTTGTTGGTTTATGGTTTTTACGTGATTTGATCTCTTTTATATTTTACCAGCAACCCAAACTGGCTATATCTCTGGTCTACAGTTGAATCCTGTTCGACCACCAGTCCGATTCAGTTTTAAAAACATGTCTCATCGTATTTCAGTTCAATTTATTTACTATATACCATTTTTTAATTTCATATTGTAGAAATAAAATATATCCAACATATGTATTAATATGTAATATTTAATTTTAGAATATTTTTACCGTGTGAAAGACACTTACCTTTACCTAGTTCTCCATTGTTTTAAAAAATTAAACCAATTTACCCATAATTTAAAAGTTTTAAATATATATCCCGAGGAACTAAAATTTGAAACCAAATCACACACAAATGTAAATTAAGATCGGTTTAATGTATACCAAACATTAACCTCATTTAAGACCTAGCATCCCTCTCTCTCTCTCTCTCTCTCTCTCTCTCTCTCTCTCTCTCAACGAGAATAAACCCTGTCATGAAATCAAAATCTCAGAGTTCGCCATCTGATCATCTATGGCATTGAAATATCCAGAAGTTGATCCCAAGCTGATTCATTATTTCCGTTTCTCTCTCCTGTTTCTCCTTAATGGAATACAAAACCCCTTAGAGTGAGAAGAAAACATGTGACTTTCTCGTTTCATTGAAAACACTTCACAACCTCAATCTCTAATCACTCTACTAGAATCATGTTAAAAGTGTTGTTCTTTCTCCGTCAACCTGTGAAAATCCTTTGTCGTTCTTTGTTTCCCCTATTTCAAATTTTCTTCAAAAATTGATGTGATCTCTTAAAGCTGTTATACAATAAAAATTAAGAAACAGAGTATTAACCATTTATATGGCTGCTACTAGAATGACATTTTTAGAAGAAAATCCTTTGAAATGGATAATTCCACATGATTCATAAAATTGCCTTCGCGATTAAACTCCATCGTTGTTTTTGCCGGAAATCTTCTTCAAAATTGTCTTCTTCGAACTCGTTTTCTTCGAAATCGTCTTCTACCCAATCGTCTGTAATCGTCTTCTCTGCAAGCGTCGTCTCTGAATTCGTCTTCTACGGTATGTTTCAACGCTTTACTTGAATTTTTCGAGTTTATGGCTGTGTTATGAGTTATTTGATGGTTGAGTTATGATATTTTTGATGTCTTAGTTATGAGTTATTTGATGGCTGAGTTATGCTATATTTGATGACTGAGTTATGATTTATTTAATGGATGAGTTATGATATATTTGATGCATGAGTTATTAGTTATTTAATGGCTGAGTTATTAGAGCTAATGACATGAAGGATGACATGGAAAATATGTAAGTCAACCGCCAAACGAACACATAACTCAGGGTAAATAAATCAGCCTTCAAGTACAATGTAAGTGAGCCAAAACGTGAATACTATTTCAGTAATTAATATTTTGCTGATAAATCAACCTAACTAGGATGGAAAATCATAGGTCAGCCGTATTGTCATATAAACCAGACGTCAAATGAATGTTATTCTTGAAATTAATCTTTCGCTAATAAGTCATCCGTAATTAACTTGAGTTTACTATTAATCCAGCCAATTACGACTTATTAAATATAATTCAGCCGTAATAGCCTCCCATAAGTCAGCTGTAAATTTAATAACTCAGCCATAAGATAATAATTTAATCACCCGGTGAAACATAACTCAGCTGTGTCTTAACTATAACTCAACCGAATTTTCGAGAAATCAGCCCGCTAATGTATAAGTAAGCCGTAACTTGTGTTCGTAAGTCAGGTCTTATCCCATAAATCAGTCATCACTAACGTCTTACTTATGTTCGTAAGTTAGAGGCGTTGTTTAACTCAGCCGCCACGAAACAATAAGTCAGTTGTAACGAAGTTTGTAGCGCTTTACGGCTGAGTTCATTAATACACGCCAGCGTATTCCTATGTGACGCCGATTTTTTTCTTTTGTGGAATTAGAAAGTAATGGCATCTTATAAATACGTTTTTTCTCACAACGTTGAAAAGGACACACTGGGTATTAAAAAATGATAGTAGTAAAAAAATTGTATGGTTCTGGTAATATTTCCTAAAATGTAAGTTATTTGAGTAAACTTCCATTTATAATTTCTGTTTTTTATACCATTTCTAACATCATACATTTTTTCTATTCCATAAATAATCATTCTTTTTATTCATAATATTCCTATTAGCAATAACTATTTACACCATATATGTATGGGTTGGCTTCACCCTCAGAGATTCAAGTGTGAAGAGACGACTTGGCAAACGTTTGTCGGCGTGTATGACTGTCGGAGGGATGTCTCCGGCAAAGAGACTCGAGAAGTCTTTACTATTGTATGAATTATGTATTTGAGTTATTGTATTTAGTTACAGTTAGATATCCAAAAATGCTAGTAATTAGATTCCAACATACTATGTTTTTATGAGTTATGTATATGGATAATTGTATCAAATGAATTAATGTCGGAGAAATCAGTTGATGGCTTGACTTCAATCAAGAAAAGACAGGAGAAGATTAGTGGTTAGTTTTTGGGGTAATTAGTTTAAATATACAGTAATTAGCCAATAATAACCTGTTTACATGGTTTGACATGGGTCACATCTGGTTTAAATTGGGTTGATATGGGATCCCATCGTGCTCCTGGACTTGATGGGTTGCCGGCGATATTTTATCAGAAGTTTTGGGTTGATTGCAAAATTGATTTAATGGAAGAAATAGAGAGATTTTTCAACTCAGGCAACTTGGATCAACAACATAATCATACGAACCTCTGTCTCATACCAAAAATCTATCCTCCAACTGGTATGAAAGATTTCTCGCCAATTGCTTTGTGCAATGTCTCATATAAGATTATTTCAAATGTCTCATACCAAAAATCTATCATCCAATGATCTCATAAGTGGTTCCAGAGAGTATCTTTTTGCAAATAACATTCATTTATTCCAGACGCATAAGTTTCTTAATCCCAGAACGCCTTCAGATTTAGAGAGACATACATTCTGCCAATAAACTCTTATACCCTCTTTCTTTGTAATATCTTTGTTTCATAGGAACCTGTTACAAATTTTCTCAATAGTCTTCAGACAGCATTTGGGCAGGATGGAAGAAGAGAGCACGAAGTTTACAATGCTGTAGATAACCGAAGATATTAACTAGAGTCGCCCAATGATTAAATTTAGCAGAAATTTTGTCAATAAGCTGTGAGTAATCAGATCTCATAAGTTTGTGATGCAGCAGACGTTGCCCAATGTAGCTAAATGGAAATGTACCATTGACAAAACCGAAGGCCAGAGTGTCATATTTTCAACTTCATCCAGACTTGCATTGTATACAACTGATGTTTCTGCATTCGTTTGAAGGCCTGATCATTTAAAGTCTTCCAGAACTGAGTTGATGCCTCAGAGAGAAGAGGGTTTCCCATCGTAGAATATCATCAGATCATCATCAAATGGAGAACTAGAGATCTTTAGTTCCCTTGCTTTTGGATGCTAGCCTATAGATACATCTGCAATTTTTTTCTCAAGAAAACGAGATAACACTTCAATGGCAATAACAAATAGAGAGTGGATCTCCCTATCTGAGACATTTTGAACCTTTGAAATAGCCACATAGAGATCCATTGACATTGAGTGAGAATCTAGTTGATCCAATTTACAAAGCGAGGAGGAGAGTTTGCTGCCACCAACACTTCAATAATAAAGCTCCAACCCGCATAGTCAAATGCTTTGGTGGGGTTAACCCTTAAGACTGGGATGGTGATATCCATATGGGAAGGATCTGTTCTAGTCTTCTAGTTAGAAGCTTTGAGATCACCTCGTATAACGCGTTATAGAAGGAAATGGGGCGGAAATCTGTGATCATGTCACCATTTATTTTTCTGGAAGCAATTTAACTGCAGTGCTATTCCATATACCAAGTCTCCATGATTTAAAGAACTCTTGAACATATTCTATAAGGTTTTTCCCTACTACGTTCCATGTCTTTTTGAAAAACTCAGAAGTTTATCCATCAGGGCCAGGAAATTTATTTGAGGGTAGAGAAAAAAAAACTCGCCCTTGATATTTTCTTTTGAAACGTCTTCTTCCAATTTCTGCCTCATACTATCATTGCATCTGAAGCTAGTAAGTGATCTAATATGGTTAACACCCTCCATAGAGATAGAATGAGAGGAGCTGCCGAACATATCCTTAAAGAAATCCACACAGTGTATTTGAAGCTCATTCCTATTTTAATCCTCATCTCTTTCTTTTTTAGCAGGTAATGTATTTAATTTATTGCCCTCCATTCTGTCATCGTTATGCAAAAGAACACATTATTATTATCACCACACTTAATCCAATTAACACGATATTTTTGATAAATGAAATGTTCTTCAGCCCAAATCCGATGAACCTCTTTTTCCAAACTAGCACGATAAGAGGAACATGCAGCTAGAAGATTATTTTTCCAGGTCTTAAGATTATGGGCAGCTTGAGAAACTCTTTTCCCTAATCTAGAATAGTGATCGTTATAGAAAGTTCAGATTTTTCCTTTAAGAAATTTCAGCTTCTTAGAATGTGTAAAGATGGAAGTGCTCTGAGAAGCCAGACGGTCCCAAGTTAGATGAATCTTTTCCATAAAATATGGGTGGTGCATCAAAAAGTTTGATACCTAAATTGTTTGTTCTTCCCACCAGTCTAATTTTCAATGTTAACACAGCTAGGACAATGATCAGAGAACTCCATACCAAATGAACGATAGGATAACGGAAAAGCCATAAGTCAATTATCAATAACAAGGATCATGTCAATCTTCTTTGCTATTGGGTTCCTTTTTGGTTATTTGATATACCTTGTTATTTACAGGTTTTAGACCATCATTTGGATCCTATTTGGAGTGTGTATGGATTGTGTTTTATAGTCTTTACAGGTTCAGGTACATTTTGGAGCATTATAGAGATCATGGAGCTTGTTAGAGTTTTTAGAAGAGATATCCAGTAGCTGTTCACATTCAGCTAAGTACGAGTCGAAGTCAAGCATGACCATCGTTCAACGAAGCATCCTTGCAATCGATCGACAGCCCACTCGCATAATATTGGTCGACTTCAAGCCCAAGTAAAGACGATTACGAGAATGCCCCTAGACGAGTTTTGACCTAGTATGGGTTCTACCATTATTCGGATATTTACTGGATTCTTCCTCCACGGCCAATTGCAGTGGTTGTGACCTTTTTTTTATTCGCCCAACTCTTCCTTTGGGCACCAAGTAGCTCAAAAACCTTTTTTGCTTTTGTAGCCATTCTATCAACATTGAAGTTCCGATCACCACCTCTTGCTCAAATTTCACATTCGCCATGGTCATAAGAATACTTCACACTCATTCTTCAACATCTATTTCGCTCTTATTTCTGATGCTACTGAAATCTCAAACTATTTCCTCATTTGTTGAAATACCAGATTTTTCTTTTCCCTTCCAACCCTAACTCGCCATTTCTTACAAACCATGTTAGTTTGGTAATGCACCAATAAGTCCATTCTAAGGATTTCTATATTCCATTTACCTAACATGTCCACGCTTTCCACCATCATTGACACATCTCAATAATAGACTCATGACTTAAAATCTTACTTTCTCAATTCCATTCTTATGTGTTTAAGACAATTTCTTGACACAAAAAGAAATGTGACACCCATATTCGAATTATGTATGGGCTTCACCACTGCGCTAACAATCGTATTGACTCCATCTTTACATGCAACTTGTGTACCGTTGGTGTCATGTTCTGTTTAGATTCCTAACCACACACACATACTTGTTTCACTTCTATCGATGCCATACTTCTTTTAGGGAGCGCCGCACTACCACACAAACTCCCAACACTTTATATTCCCCAAGACACTAACTTCTTCACTTTTGGCTAGATTATGCTTCCATTTGACAGTCCTAGTTAGCCAAGTCTTTAACAAGCAGTTCTTGTTGAATGTTTCTTTGTATCCTTCTATGATCAATTTCACTCCTTCACTATTGTGGTCATATCTAGACCCATCGTGCACAAATCTAATCATATTTCCTCAAGCTGACTGGTCCAACCTGATTTCTTTAACGTATACCCTTCGAGACACCTGATAATCGACACTTTTACATCCTTGACAAAACTTAAAATAGTTTTCACTAACTTCCTGCAACTCTTCTAACACAATTTTTCTTAGCCAGTTTGTTAAGAACTCTAAACATACACATATACCAATGTATATCTTAAAACATCAGACAAAATCCTTCTCGCGAGACATAAACCATCAGCTTCTTTTTCCCATAAATCTCATTTTCAAAAATCAGCCGGCCAGGACAGAACTGACTTGTCAACCTGGCTCCGATACCAAATTGAAACACCGCGAACCGGAAATAGTTGAAAACACGTTGAAAGTTCTAAATAAAGCTTGAACCAATTTTTAAAGGAGGAATACAAATAAATATTGCAACTTTATTAATGAAATTTGAGAGCAAATACTTAAAATCCATAGCATTATAATAAAGATAGTTTATCAAAATTCTCAAAATATTACCCAAGTTCAAACACACTTTTCCGATGGTCTTACCTACATCACAAAAAGAGGCTTTAGCATACAAAAATGAGGCATGAGCATACAAAAATACTCAAAAGGGATTCCCAAAACCGCCCACATGTAACTCATAACACATCTAACATTAACCAAGAATTCCATTCTAGCAACCAAGAATTTTATTTCGTTCTAGAAACCTAACATTATCTTTTGATCTAACAACCTAACATTCAATTACATTCTTAGTTATAACCATTTTCATTTAACTAGTCATTTATCTTTACTTCCACATTTTACTCATCTCCATTCACTTAACCATTTTTACTCATTCTCGACCCTGAAGTTCTCTTACAGTCTAAAGCCAATCATACACTGCCCATAGCCAGTTCTCGGGCCTGTAGCCATCATACACGGCCCAAATCCATTGGACTCATCGGTCACTCATACGACCCAAAGCCACACGACCCAAAAGGTCCATCACAGCCGAAGCCAGCACGGCCTGAAGCCAAAAACGTTCATAACATCTTTTATGGTCTTAAGCCAAAACATACTTTCCTTATTTCATTTTGTTTGCTTATATGTTACAATTACATTTCCATTTTTCACACCAATTCATTTCTAGATACAATTCCACGTTTTTCACATAAACATTTCCATCAATTCACAGAATCTAACATGCCATATCCTAAGAACGCGAAGAATATTCTTCAAACCCTGAAGACCACTTCGAAGAACTTAGATACAACTTTCCATAAACACACATTATTCATTCATACACCATATCATATCTAGATCTAGTTTGGTAAAAAAACTATGCTAACAAGTTGCCAAAAATAACATCCTCACCTGGATTAATCTTAAAATATCGAAGATTCCAAACCTTGCTGTTTTTTTCCAGTGAGAATTTCTGCCAATTTCTTTGCTTGATCCTCCCTTGGTGAACTCTCTCTCTCTAGGACCTTTTTTTTGCTCTGACTTCTCTCTAAGACTCCTTTCTTTTGTTGTGTGAGAAATGAGTACCCAAGGTTCCTTTTTATAGGATTCTTGGACTTGATCACCAAGTTAGGTACTTAATGTCAGTTCCTTTATTTGGCTCGGTCAAAGATCACCATCAGTGGTTGATCCCTTCTCTAGGATATTTTCATTAACTGATTTCCGAAGATCCGACTTTCCTTCTACATAATGCCGCAATGATGGTTGTTTAAACTTTCCTTACTTGAAACCCGCATTGCCCAATAGCTAAATATTCTTTAATTAACATGTGGTTTTGTTCTTTTATTTTGATAGGCTCCGATCATTCCATGATCAACTTACCGTCATTTAGCCTAATCGCAATCGTTTCAAGTTATCACCGAACATCCAACACATAGTCAAAATACAACTTATTCTTCTCATCATCAATGAGTACAAGTGTTTACACACTTAAAAAAATAAAATCCTCGCATAATAAACCTCACATGATCTATTTTATTCAAAATTAAAAATACTATAGGAGTGGATCGTTACACCAGGGACCGGCACCAGTGAGAAGATCGCTTTTAGGGTCGCCCTTTAATAAAGAGTGATAATTTTTTTGCGGAATCAGATTAAAGGATAACATAGACAATGATCATTGACACACATAAAAGAAATTAACACTTTGGAGAGTTGTGAACCTTACAATTAAACATTAGCTAACAAAAAAAACACAAAATGTTTCTTACTATATACATCCAATATAGCAACAATATATTCTGACCCGCACAAAATTTATTCATTCATTTAACTGTGGATCCACTTCAAGCAAAGATCCGCTTTCACAGGCTTATGATCGGAACCATTCACTTGGTCTAAGGAATCGTACGAGTAAAGAGTCGTTTGAATACTTTTGGTATCTTGGATCTTGTACAAGATCCTATCTGTCCAAGCTGGTACCCTCACCTTGTTGCTTGTATCGTAGTTGCTGCTTCCCACATTGTATTTGTAAGTCGGTTTAAACCCTAGAGTACCTTCATAATAACCCTTGAATATTTCACCTCTCTCAGCTTCTTGCAAGAGCTGATCTTTACTCACAAGAACCTGCATAAAGTCATAACTTCAATAAAGATTGGGAGCGAGTAACAAATCGGATAAAATAGAACATAACCTCTTATTTAAATACAAACTGTAATAATTTTGTACCAGATTAAAACAAAAGTTTGTGCAACCGAAATGAACTATATTAAAGTTATCTTTTATATATTCTTACTATCCTTGATTTATAACCAAATAAAAATTCGACTGTGCACCCATAAATATCAAGATATTGCTTGCATTCTATGGAGTTGGAGAAAGGACTTACAGATTGAAGATGGTCTTGGATAAGGGATCGAGCTGGACGGTTAGAGACATCTTGGATCCTGTAATTAAGATCTCCAAGCCAAACAATGAGGTCATGTGTCCTTTTGTCTTTTGATAATAGTGAATTTGATATGCGTCTCAACTCTTCATTTCTCTGATCAACTTTATTTATGTGAGCTGCATACATTGTAATATTAGTATTTATAATTATGATTAATTGTGAATTAGCGCTAAGAAAACAAAACCAAAGTTGGTACCAGAGAGATGACAAGAGATGAAAACGATTTTGATGTCATCGTAGTTAATACGAATAGCCACAGCTCCTTTCTTTCTTCCAATTAAACCTCCACATCCTCCGACCGATTGACTCTCCGCTTTTAGTTCTGCAATTAATCAGACACCAATAAACTTATTATTTTGGGTTTATTGTAACATTTATATACATCTCCAATATTTTTGTAAGACTATCCAATGTTCGAAACTTCAATAGATGCTAATCAGGTGCTTGGGAAGGTTGAACACCTAGTCAGTTAATCTAGAGATTTATTTTCCGTGTTATTCTCATTTTTAATATTTAGCTTATATAAAATTTAAACATATAACAATAAGTATAGGATTTAGGACTTGATAAAAAAAATTGTGTCAGAATAAGCTGCCTAGACCGATTAGTAAAATTCCATTGACAGATTTTTGTATCCGAGTGATTTTGCCCCCTAGGGACCTGCTTGTTAGATAGTACACATATGATGAATACATGAATATATACCTTTTACTAGTGGTTGTGAATTCCTTGGCCCAAACAAATATAGCTGGATCGATTGCAATTTCGCCTTCCCAAGAAGCCTGCATTTCATCTTATATATGAAACTTTTCAATATTAAAATCACAGAGAATAGAAGAACATTAGTTGTCAATAAACAGAAAGAAACAGTAGATCACTTACACATGAGTTGGAGCTGAAGCTGTCTGCAAAAGTTGAGCTACATTGGTTTTGGGAGCCTCTTGCAAGCCAACGACAAGCAAATCAAATTTTCTGTCTTTGCCAACAAGATGAACCAAATCTTCATACGAGACCTTCACATTTGTTAGGAATGATATTAAGGAATATTTGATATATGTAATAACTAGCGGATATGAACATACCTACGAACGTACCTTTCCATTCATGTTCCATGTGATGATACGGATACAAAGATCTGATTTTCTAGAAAAGCTGCAACTCTTAACAGCTTCAATTGTTCTAATACCTTCGTGAGATGAGTTGTTACCAACAGAACTTATAGAAGTTTCCTTGTCGTAAAATCTATAGATAAGTACACAATAATACACGTTACATGTCTATTTACTTGGTATTTATAAATATTAAAATAGATAGCGATACTAATTGTTACCCTTTATTCCCACACAAAGAATTTGTATTGCCCATTGTCTCGGCATGCACTGTTTCTCCGTGAATGGTACGATTCGAAAGGTATTTTGTAGAGAGAGGAGAAGAAGTGAGCAAATTGAAAGATAACTGATATGATACAAGCCTGGAAATTTCACAAAGTCATCTTCATTCATCCATCATCTATATAATTGACTGGGGTTGCACAATAGAAGTTAGGCACATGCAATGTAACGTAGTTTTCTAGGAAGTTAGGTGAATGATGTTTGACCATAAAGACGTGTACGTCTTCAAATGGACGGTCGAATTTGATAATGACTTAGGCTAATATTTTCTTCATTAGGAAATCTCTAGAGCATAAAATACTGTACATAGAATCTTTCGTCTTTATTAGATATTGAATGATATATAGTAAACATATGTGGACGATACTCGTATTCACATCAACATCATCACATGTGATCTAAACCAATCTTATGCGCGTGTGCCAGTGATACTATAGATAAATAATTCGATTATTTCTGGTTTCTTTATCTTTTCTTTACAGTTAAGTGAATTGCTATCGAATAGAAACTGCAATACTAAGCAACCATTGGAACTTTTACTTTTAAGTTATTTGACTAAACTTAGTTTTAGTTTGTTTGAAGGTAAATGGACCAAATGTTCTTTTGTTGATGAAGTTTATTTGTTTGTTTTTTGTATACCAGTGATACAGCCGGCATTAGATTAAAAGCCATGAAACAAAGGTTATGGACGACAACTTTTGTAAATAATTAAAGGTACAATTGCAAAAGAAAATCTTTTAATACGATGGTTTGAAAGATTCTATATGTCTGTTACCGAATAAGTTTGATTAATATTAAAAGAGCATATTTTAGATGTTCGTTCAATGAACTTACATTGTTTTATCGACGGAAAGAACATAGTTACGTTGTTTTATCGACTGGTGAAAAGGGCTTTTTTCTCTAAATGACAACCTTAAATTCTCTGCTTGCCTCTCCACGGTCGGCCGCGCATGGGTCAGCAAAAATTTGCTCTCTCCTCCTAGTTGTGTTGAGGTGCGGAACAGCCAAAGTGTCACAGCATAGCTGCAGTTCCCCTCACGAAGTCTTGCCATACAAAATAGCTTAAGAGGCTTTATATAATATACCCAGAGGCGTGCCTATCCTTTTAATTTTGAGGCATTGGCTCAGGCCCCTTCGCACATCAGTTGTGAAGGAGGTTTGGTTATTAAAAAGGGTGACTATTATCATTTTGTTATGTCATCAAACACAGTTTGCAGAGTGAGATAAAACAAAAGGAAATAGATGATAAGAAAGTAGCAAGGTAACGAAATTCATGAAGAATGCCTGAAATATGATATGTCCAGAAACGAGGACTAATGACTCCGATTGTAACATTAACTTTGTGAGGCTAAGAGTTTCACCTCTAGACCGTCAGCAGCTATAGCAGATCGATTAAACCTATTCCCCAGGACCCTTGAGAAGCAACAAAGCAATCTTCATTATAAATAATCCAGCTTACACCATCTTCCAAGAAGTTTTCCTTCCGAACTCCATCTACAAACAAGAGGCAACACCATCCCTATCAGTACTAGGGGCTTGTCTGACTGTTACTGATGAAGGAGAGATCCCTGAATTTTCTGCTTCCCAAGCTTGTGCATCCAGAGTTGCATAGGTGATAATTTCAGCTTCAGAGAAGGTTGTTTTTAAAAACCAGTTGTTTTCAAACTGTCCACATGTTCCATATCAGCCATTGTAAGAGGAGGACTAAGGATAATCCCAGCGGCGGTAAGGATGTACCTTTTTGTAAGAGCGTTTTACCAGCTAGGATCCCAGTCCACCCATGTGATGTGCTCCCTAATTTACCACTCTACATAAAGAGGCAATCTAAAAAATACTTTCCTTTAAGCACCTCGTTGAGGAGAGAATCATGGTTCATCAAAATTATCCAACTTGGCTTAGAAGGAGAGTCATTGAAAACTTCATTTTTTTAAAAAAAATCCTAACCCGCCAATTCTTTTAGGTGTTGCAAGTCTCTTCTAAGAGACCATCACATTTTCCTCTTATCTGGTTCATTATCCCACCAGAAGTGGGTTAAGATCGACTGAATTCTCCTACATAGAGACTTAAGGATCTTAAAGAAAGACATGGTGTGCGCTGAAAGGACATATTAAAGCACAACATGCTTACCCGCTGCTGAAAGGAACTTAGTACTCCAAGAATGGT
This sequence comes from Moricandia moricandioides, assembly GCA_905132885.1. Classification (NCBI taxonomy): domain Eukaryota; kingdom Viridiplantae; phylum Streptophyta; class Magnoliopsida; order Brassicales; family Brassicaceae; genus Moricandia; species Moricandia moricandioides. The sequence goes on along the minus strand of CAJHQQ010000864.1, from coordinate 53,046 downwards.
ATCATTTTCTGATTCAATCAACCATACCGGTAAATACATCATTTTTCCTTCTCCAAGGTCTTTGGTAACCCAAGGTATTTAACCATTTCCCCTTCCTTTTCAATTCCAAGTGATTGCTTTACTCGGGCCTTAATATCCAGAGGGTTTTTACTCGAGAAGGTAACCGTAAACTTGTCTAGATTGATACTCTAACCTGAGCTCTGCGTGTAGAGAAGGAGGATTCTCTTCAACTTCAAGCAAATCTCTTCATTCATTTTACAATAAAAATTTTGTCATCGGCAAAGAGAAGAAGATTAAGAAAGAGGCTCTTTCTACACTTGAAAACCTTTCATGGAGTCGCCTGATTTCACATTCCGACATAATCCGAAGAGAATTTTGTACGAAGAATGAATTGGTACTGGGAGAGAGGATCGCGTTGTCGGAGGCTGCATGTTGAAATGACAGTGCCCTCAGTTGATCCATTAACCATGAAGGAATATGAGACGGAAGTTATGCATTCCATAATCCATGTGATATAGCCTATTTATTACCATTTTAGGCCATGTTATAGGCTCTATTTAGGGTCTATTATGTGTGTCTAGACTATGTTTTAGGGTCTTTATAGGACCAAATACGTTTTGGAGATATATGGAGATACTTGGAGCTTTTGGAACATTAAGAAGAGAAGAATTTGTAGCTGATCATTGAGAGAGATGAAGTACAAGACAGTCGTCGATCGACGACACAACCTTGTCATCGACCGATGGTACACGACCAAGATCGATCGATGTTTAACACCTGCCATCGATTGATAACCAATTCACAGACATCCGATCTCAAGCACAAGTTAGAGACAAATGACGAAGATACCCTAGACGAGTTTTGACCTATATTTTAGGGTTTTATATTTATGCTTTATGTATTACACACAGAGAAAAGAGTGGAGAGTTGAGAGAAAAAAGTTTAGTTTTCTATTATAGTTTTAAGGTTTTTAGGGAAGAAGATTCATAACTCCTTAGGGAGATTTGTATTGGAATCCCGAGATTTTATCTATGCATTATATTAAGACTATTCTTACTTTAATTATGTCTGAGTAGTTATCAACTAAATTTAGGGTTGAATGATGGTAATCATGGATTAGTCCAAAAGTAGGATTTCTAGGTTAAGGTAATATCCATCAATTGAGTTGTGTTTAATGCTTGCATTCTAGAGTAGCTAACTAGGATCTCGAAAGTAGGACATGGACGACTACGAGTGTAGGTTTTGTGCCAGAATATACTTCATTGAACTAGGTTGTTAGGCACATGCGAGAGCTATTCTAATTATCTTGGTGAACATATCAAATATCGTTCACACTTCCTTATGATTTCACCATCGATCGACGTCAGGCCTTAGCCGTCGATCGATGGTCTTTCCTTTTGCTCGCATACGAGAGTTGGACTTAAAATTGTCAAAATAGTTAATATTTGTGTTCTAGAATATTTACATTTCCGTGTCCCCTATTCCCTATAATCCATTGAGCCTGAAACCCTAGGTCTAGCATATTTACATTTGTGTTTAGTTAGTTTAATATTATATTTGCATTATTATCATATTTCCATATTTCATCTATACTTCCTGATAAGGAATATTTCCTTGAATTGATTAATTGCTACTAATATATATATCTACCTAGCTTAGTCTTTAGAAATAAGAAATCTATTGTGTGTCATTGCTATCTGTGGGTTCGATCCCTAGGTACTACACATGATCTCTCTTCGCAAGAGTTTTATTTGTGTGTTAAGATTAAAGTTAATTTGATAGTTAATTGTTTAAGATATTCATACCATGCTAGAACAATAAACACACTGTCAAATTTGGCGTTGTTGCCAGGGAGCATTGATCGCCATTAGATTTAATTTCTAGGATTTAGTCTAGGTTTCGATTTAATTTCAAGTTACTAAATTTTTATTTTCTATGTTTTTCAAGTACATGCAAAAGTGTACCAGGAGCAATAAAGGACAAGAATTATTATTCTCATACCTAGAGAAACTCGAACGTACGATCCGCAAAAAAAAAAAGACGACAAGCATCGATCGACGGCATCCACTCAGATTCGACCGACACTTCTTTACGGATAGCATCGACTGACATCAGAACTCGAGCATCGACTGACATCGATCACACCTCATCAATCAAAGAATGCCTACCCGCATCGATCGACAGCAGTAGACAAGCTCATATGGTTGTGACTATTGTATTGGTTCAGAATGAGAATGGAAACTTGTGTTACCTCAACGATCATCTGCGTAATGCAGCAGATCAAAAGATAGATGATCAGGGGGTTGTAATCTCTGGTACAAAAGGAGAAGTAGAAGCGGAAACAGACCAATAGTAGCTCAACCTGAAGCTAATGCCCAAGCTGCTCAGAGAACACTAGCTGACTACAACCGTCCAGACCAGTTCTACGCCAACAGATCCGCTATTATTCCTCCAGCCTTTCAGAGAAATGATTTTGAGATCAAGCCCACTTTCTTTGGACTTGTAGCGTAGACGCCTTACCATGGATTGCGACATGAGCACCCTATGGATCACATGGAGCAATTTGAGGATCTAATGACTGCTATTAAAGTTAATGGAGTCTTTGAGGACTATTTTTTCTGTAAGCTCTTCAAATACTCACTTGCTGGAGAGCTTCATATTGGCTTAAGCAGCTACCGCCAGGATCTCTGACATCCTGGGCTGACATCAAGAAATCTTTATTGCGTAAATTCTTTGATGACGGGAGAGTAGAAGATCTAAGGAGCAATATCACTACTTTTTTACAAGAACCTTCATAGTCTTTTAGAAACTCCTCGATCAGATTCAAGTCATACGAAAGAGATTGCCCACATCACGGGTTCAACGAAGTGCAGCTTCTTAGCACTTTCTTCAGAGGTATGGGATTGCAGTATCAGATGGTTCTGGACACAACCAGTGAGGGAAACTTCAGCACTAGGAGCCCTGAAGAAGCTACTAGATTGATTGAGAATCTGGCATCAAGCAGCAGTACCAAGAACACAGATTTTGAAAGGAGGAAATCAACCCCAGCTGTGAGCAAGGAGAAGATTGAAGAAGTCAAGGCAAAGCTGGATAGTGTTCAAAATTTTCTCAAGAAACATGTTACTTTTGCATAAGTAGAGGCTATAGAATCTGGAGAAGTTGAGATTGAATAAGAAGATATGAACTATATCGATGGGAATGGTTTCCAGAGATAAGCGAATCCAGGTTTCAACAGAAACTCCTATGAGACTGGTCAAAGGAGAAACTTTAATCAAATTTCACAGCGAAAGCCCTTCAACAACATCATAACTTATGGATCTTCCTACTACCAGAATCCTCCTCCATAAGCTCAAGAAAGCAAGATCGAAGGAATGGTTAATAGAGTTTTAGAGGGATAGCAGAAGATGACTGTGGATTTTAATGGAAAAATAGATGGTTTCTACCTCAACCTCAATACCAAGTTCAAAAACCTCAGAACCCATGTGAAGAAGTGGAGAATCAAGTGATGCAAAAATTGGAGCCATTAGGAGGCATGAGAGCTTGATTAAGGAGAAAATAGAGGCTGGACAAAAGCACCACGTCAATGCATTGATTGATGATGATTTCTAGAAGGAAGTTAAGAGAGAGAAGCTCCAAGACAGCGATTCACGTGTGGAAAATTTCATGTCACTCGGCACCTCTCATTGGTATCGATCAATACCAAGAAATGAGCATTGATCGACAATGAAGATTACAGAGAGAGTCAAAGTACAAGACAGTCGTCGATCGATATCAAAACCTTGTCATCGACCGATGTTACAAGACCAAGATCGATCAATGTTGCACACCTGCCATCGATCGATAACCAATTCACAGATAGCCGATCTCAAGCCCAAGTTAGAGACAAATGACAAAGATACTCTGGACAAGTTTTGACCTAGATTTTAGGGTTTTATATTTATGATTTATGTATTACACATAGAGAAGAGAGTGGAGAGTTGGAGAGACTTGAGAGAAAAGAGTTTAATTTGCTATTATAGTTTTATGGTTTCTAGGGAAGAAGATTCATAACTCCTTACGGAGATTTGTATTGGACTCCCGATATTTTATCTATGCATTATATTCAGACTACTGTTCTTACTTTAATTATGCATGAGTAGTTATCAACTAGATTTAGGGTTGAATGATGGCAATCATGGATTAGTCCAAAAGTAGGATTGCTAGGTTAAGTTAATATCCATCAATTGAGTTGTGCTTAATTCTTGCATTCTAGAGTAGCTACCTAGGATCTTGAAAGTAGGATATGAACGACTACGAGAGTAGGTTTTGTGCCAGAATAGGCTCCATTGAACTAGGTTGTTAGGCGCATGCGAGAGCTAGTCTAATTAGCTTGGTGAACATATCAAATATCATTCACACTTTCTTCTGATTTCACCATCGATCGACATCATGCCTTAGTCGTCTATCGATGGTCTTTCTTTTTGCTCGCATATGAGAGTTGGAGTTAGAAGGGTCAGAATAGTTAATATTTGAGTTCTAGAATGTTTACATTTCCGTGTCTCCTATTCCCTATAATCCACTGAGTCTGAAACCCTAGGTCTAGCATATTTACATTTGTGTTTAGTTAGCTTAATAGTATATTTTCATATTTGCATTATTATCATATTTCCATATTTCATTTATACTTCCTGACAAGAAATATTTCATTGAATTGAATAATTGCTACTTATATATATATAGCTTTGTGTTAGAAATAAGAAATCTATTATTTATCATTTCTTTATGTGGATTTGATCCATAAGTACTACACCTGATCTCTCTTGACAAGAGTTTTATTTGTGTGTTAAGATTTGGGTTAATTTGATAGTTGATTGTTTAGGATATTCATACCCTTCTAGAACAATAAACACACCATGTCACCATGTTATCCAAGCATTACTAAACCCAAAATTCCTTATCACAGACTCTAAGAATTCCCACTTAGGGAAGTTTCATAGTTTCATGAGTGATCAGCACATTATCTGTTATATCACGGCTTGGGATGAAGGTGGTTTGGTTTTTGGAGATGAGGGTACCAAGGAAGGGATGCAGCCTGAGTGTTTGGAATTTTTTTCTAGGATCATGTGTTAGACATTAAAAAGTGGTATTGGACGGTACTCTGCTACAGTCTTACGCATATTTTATTTTGGGATTAGGAAAACGTGTGTCTCGTTGACTCTCTTGTCAAGATCTTCGGTTATAAAAAAATTGAAATTTCTTGATATTTGGACTCAAAAAGGAGTCGTAAAATCTGGCTGAGAACCCATCGGGGCGGGTGCTTTCTCCGAGTTAATGGTAAAGATAACATTTTAGACCTCCTTAATTTCAGGAATGACGTCCAAAGAAAGATTTATTTTGGGTGTACATCTCCTATACATAGCATCGTCAACCACCTGTAAGTCTAAAAATCCATTGGTTGTGAAAAAAATTTGGAAGTACTCTTCAAACACTTTCCCGATTTTTCCTCTTCATGAACCTGGTTTCTTGAGTCATGTTCGATGACTGATAGTATGTTTCTTGCTCATCTTCTCATTGTGACTGCATGGAATAAGGCTTTATTCCTGTGACCTCCTTTCAACCGTTGGAGTCGGCTTCTCTATCACCAATAGGATTATTTCTCTCTATAATCTTGTTCCAAGAAGGCAATAAGAGAGTTGACGAGGGGCTTATCTGGGACACTTGAGGATAAGGCATGTCTAAGTATTTCTACGCCTCTACAATAGTCTTTGCACTTTAGATTCTTTGTTGCTTGAACCACTGAACAAGAGCTCTCCTGCAGCGATTAATCTTAATCTCCGCACGCTCACCAATTTATGTTCCCCATGATTCTTCAGTTATTTGTCTTTCTTCTTCATTATCCTTAATGCTCATGTCGTACCAGAAAATTTTCTTCTTTTGAATTTGTAGGAGTCTAGGTAAATGATCACTGGTAGGTGATCTGAGCCCTCAAATCTGAGGTAGTAAGTGACACAGTCCAGATGGGAACATTTCTGACCAGGAATATTCGGCATGGATCTATCTAACATTTCTTGTGTGAAGTGAGTGTGACGAGTACCCCTCCACAATAGCTGATTTTTGAAGTGTTTGACATCCCAAAAGGCATTTTGTGAGAGAAATATTCTAAAGAGAATGAAGGAGTCTTCACATCAGGCTGGACCTCCTATCTTTTCCGCATTTTCGAGAATGTCGTTGAAGTCGTTAGTGAGGAGATATGCCAATTGCCTCCCCTGTCAAAGGCGTCCTATCTAATCCCAAAATTTTGCTTGATACTCTTATTGCGGCTTCTCATAAATTAAGGTTATGAAGAACTCCTTATTCTTAACTTTGATTTGTGTATCAATGTTATTGGGAGAGAATGAGATAATGGATAAATGGGTATCATCTTTCCATGAGAGGGAAAGCCCTCTGCTCTAACATGATGGTGGGATGGTGAAGTGATGAGTGCACTCTAAAGCGATGATAATACAAAGAGTCTTGGTTTTTAGTCTCCTTAAGATACAAAATATTCGGTGATTGAAATTTTTGTATATCTCGGGTTTTATGAACTGTCAAGTTAATTTCCAAATCTTTCCCATTCCAGCTTACAATGGCTACGAAAATATGTTTTGTAGATTCTAATAATCCACAATGCCCTTACTAGAAGTCAGTATATTCCTAGGAGAAGTAGAACTACCATCCTTGCTTAGAGGTGTTAAAAGTTAATCCCTCAGTTTGATCAAGGCAGCCTATACAAAGCCGCTTCTTGGGGGACTAGATGATCATGCATCATTCTCTTTCTTGGAGTTTTCTCCCTGTAGAGGCTACGTGCTACTCTGGCCCAATTTTCTCCTTTTCCACTTGAGGGAACTTCATTTTTGTTGATTGATTTGCTCTTGTTACTTTCTCTCTTATGGTAGCTACACTTGCCTTTCTTTTCTTTGTAGCTACAGCCTTTTCGAGCCGTTGATTAACTGGCTATAGGTTCTCTTCCTAAACAACAAAGATTGGTATACTAAGGGAGGATCTTCTTGAGTCTAGTCCGTCTTCTTCATATTTGACCTCCGCATCTTGGAGCCTAGCTAAGAGGGAGCTTGAGAGACCTGATGTCTTTATCTTGTATCTAGAGAGGATTGTCTCATGTTTTTGATCTATGACTCATGTGGGGGTGATCTCATAACAGAGAACCCCTATGCCCTCACTAGCAAGAGGAAATTTTTTGAGCCTCTTGTATTCTTCGTCCTTCTTCTATGCTTCTTAGGGTGTTGCTTTCACTAATACCTTGGTTTGAGATTGAGTTATTTCTGGTATTCTTCTTCTGGGGGCAATCATCTTTTTCATATAATACACATTAACATATGAAGTAGTGCTTCTCAAGATTTTCGTAATCTCGTACTCCAAGTAAGCATTCAATATTTTTCCAGATGGGACTTAAACGGGAAGTTGCATATCCAGATTTTTTTAAACCATTAGACCCTTGTGGGATATCATCATCAAAGACATGTCTTAGCTCATTTCCTATTGTGTGAATACTCTCCTTTGTTTTGAAATGCAAAGGTATGCCATGAATCCTAATCCAAAAAGAAAACAAGTTTGGAAATGTGTTGGAGATTATTGGTTCCCATCGTTGGAGCATCAACATCCACTTCTTATAGTGGAAAGGGACTTGGCGGAGGATTGAATGAAGTGCTTCCTCTATCTAGTAATTGACTTGGAAGAGTTCTTTACTGTCGAGGTTCCAATACTGAATCAACTTTTCCAATGCCCATTGGGGAATTTAGATGGATGGGTTTGTGACTCTTCCTAAAAATGTGAGTATGTTGTATTCGATGATCTCAGAGGAGTTGCTAATGGGATCTGACCGGTAGACAAAGTTCCAGTCTTGGGGCGTCAGCTGCATATTTTCCTTTCTCTGCTCTTGTGTAAGGATTCCTCATAGATATAGTGAGTGATGAGCTTCATCTGGTTGTAGTTTGTAACAGTATGGTGATGTAAAGGTCCTCACACAAAAGTAAAGTATCTAAATTTGTATTGGGGCAGTAAGGAGAGATATATTTGTACCACCTAAGCGTTCAGCAGTGGGAGCGACCAAGAAAGTGGAGAGATTGCAGAGTAAACAGAGAAATATGAGGAGGTCAAAATAGTGACATCTTGATCTCTGCCATGGTCTATCTACCGTAAATCGAGGGTAAGAAATCCCAGTAGGAGCACCGGGTAAGCGAGATCTCTCCAAAAACACCAAAAAAAAAAAGCAAATCGGAAAAAGGCGGTTGTGCTGGTTGATTTCTTTTAGTGGTGTTTGGGAGGTAGGTGTGAAAAGGATTTAATGCGCTAAAAGAACTTTTGGTTCCATCGATATTCGTGTCTGATAGAATTCAAATTCTAGAGAGAGTATGGTTATATTAAACATCCTTATTGTAAGGTTTTAAAGGGGTATCTTACAGTATGATTTTTTAATATATATATATATATATATATATATATTCATGGGTATCTCAAAAATTTAAATACCAATGATAGGTCCTAATATTTAGCACTTTTAGAATATATTATAGGCCCTATTTGGAGTATGTTATGTGTATCCATATACAATTTTGAGTATTGTAGAGTTTATGAGGTTTTCTGGAGCTCAGAAAGAGAGTAACCCCGTAGCTGGTCAAATTCAGCAAAGTACGATCGAGCAAGAGCATTCCGTCGATCGACGACGCACACTTGACATCGATTGACAGTCAACGTGCAGTAGCCAAATTCACAAAGTACCCAACTTGAAACTCAAGTCAAATAAATTACAAGATCGCCTCTGGACGAGTTTTACCTAGTTTATGTTATCTTTGCCAGTGTTTTATGCAAATAGAGACCTCAGAAACTTTTTACATCTTTAATACTTTACATAGTAGTTTAGGGTTTTTGAGGAGAATATCAAGACTTATCAAGCTTTGTATTGGAACCCCACTTTGTATCCCTATTCTTTATCTTGTGCATTATTTTATGTTAATGATTATGTTATGTTTAGCTATGTCTGAATAGTCACCTTATTAGATTTAGGGTTTATTAGTGGTTTTGATGGATTAGCCAAAAAATAGAATTGCTAGGGTGATTTATTATATCTATCATCAGAATTATGCTTATTGCTTGTGTTCTTGAGTAGCTAACTAGAACTTGATCTTAGGACAATTGACATTGCGAGAGTAGGATCGTTACCTGAAAAAATCCTGTTGAGCTTAAATTACTAGGTACAATCGAGAGAATGGTCTAGTGATTCTTAGTTAACCAGTCGAATCTTGTTGTTTAATGATTGACTAAGAAAGTCATCGATCGATGGTCATTCCGAATTTGCACATGAATGTTGTAGACTCTGAGCTTAGCCATAGGATATATATTAATTATGATATCTTAACTAATTGAATTCGTGTTCTATGATTGAAAACCCCTTGGCTTCTATCCATTATAATTCACTACCTGAAAACCCTAGATCTAGCTATTTTCCTTACTTGTTTACAAACCAACAATCTCTCTATTTATTTATTTATTTATTTATTTATTTTAAAGTCTTATTATTTGTCTAGCATAACTAAGTTTATTATCAAATCTATTGTGTGTCTTTGCTCTCTGTGGATTCGATCCTTATATACTACAGTTGAACCTCTTATTTGAGAGAGTAATCAGTAGCTCTTAGGTAATTTGAACACGTATCAGATTTGGCGCCATTTCTGGGGAGAAAGGATTGCCATTAGATTTGTTTTGCAAATTTTGTCTAGGATTTCTTTTCAGTTAACTTAAAAAATTTTATCTTGTCTTTCAGGTGCATGCCTAGCAGTACCATAAGAAATAAGGAAAAAAACTTAATTTTCTCAGACCCAGTAGCCATCGAATGTAGCATCCGCAAGGAGAAGCGACAAGCATCGATCGATGCCATCACTTTTTTGTCGTTCGACACTCATCTGCCGGAATCGATCCACACCAGTACCGAGACATCGATCGACAGTGATACCTGAGCAGAGATGGTTGTTATGCTGATCATGACTAGGAATGAGAGAGGGGACATGTATGACCTCAGGTCAGGTAATATGCGTAGTGAAATAGGTCAGAGAACTGATGATCGAGGGATTGTAATCCCTGAACCAGAAGAAGCTGTTGTAGCTCAAGCTGGAGCTGAAGCCCATGCTGCTCAACCCAGAACGTTGGCTGAAGACAATCGTCCATAACAATTTTATGCCAACAGATTTGCTATTTGTCCTCCATCTTTTCAAAGGAACGACTTTGAGCTGAAGCAATCCTATTTCACACTTGTGGCACAAACACCATTTCATGGTCATTCTCATGAGCACCCTATAGATCATTTGGAGCAATTTTAGGATCTTGTGTCTACCATCAAGGCTAATGGAGTCCCTGAGAACTGCCTTGTATGCAAGCTCTTCAAGTATTCGCTTGCTAAAGATGCTTCATAATGGCTTAAGCAGCTACCACCAAGATCTCTTACATCCTAGATAGACATCAAAAACGCCTTCCTTCATAATTTCTTTGATGATGCCAGAGCTGAGGATTTGAGAAGCAGACTTGCTACATTCACACAAGAGCCTGCAAATTCTTTCAGATTCTCCTGGATCAGATTCAAATCCTACCAAAAACATTGTCCACACCATGGATTAAATGAAGTGAAAATTCTCGGCACTTTCTTCATAGGTATTGAACTCTCATACAAGATGGATTTAGACACATCCAATGAAAGAAATTTCTGTACTAGGAGTCTAGAAGAAGCTACCAAATTGATAGAAAATTTGGCTGCTAGCAACAACACTAAGAACAATGATCACGGAACTACTCAAGACTTGATACAACACACTAGTCTTCAGTTTTAAAAGGGCCTCATTTTTTTTTGACATATTCCCCTTGTTTCCTTGATTTTATTTATTTCTTGCATTTCATGCTTCAATCCGTTGTAAAACTCACCCACCAAGATTTTCCATCCACGTTAGGAACAATACCAACCAGCTCTTCAAGTTCATTGACATACTCTTGTATAGAACATGTCTGCTTAATATTGAATAACCTCTTAGCTGATTCTTCTGCCAACATACCACAAAAATGATTTACTATTCGTTTCTTGAATTGTCTCCAATTCATGAAAGGCTCAACCTCCATTTCGCCATTATGCCACTTAAAATTGAACATACTAATCATAGAGAGAGAATATGAAGTTGAGCATCACCTACATAGTTTCAAATCCTGAAAAATCTTTCAACCCTCGCTATCCAACTAAATGGAACTGACCCATCAAACACAGGCATCTCTACTTTACGTAATAAACCTTTACGAGTTTCCAATACAGTCATAGGAAGCAGATAACCTAACAATCTATCACCATATTTTAGAACCGGAGGGCATACCTGATCATCATTATGTGAAGAATTCGCAACAGCCTTGTCTTGTGTCTTCTCTGAAGTGGCGTTCCATTCGGGACACCATTTGAGACAGCTGATGAATATTCTGATCCACTGAATCAAATGGAGCGTTGAGATTAGCAAATTGATCTTCAATTCTAGTGAAACACTCTTGTAAAGCTTGATACTCTCCTGCTAGCTTCTCTCACCCGTTCTTGAGATAATATATATCACGAGTCACGCCTTGAACTTGACGATGCATCTTGTTACCAATCTGATCATAATCATACATATATCTCATCGCGATCAAATCGTTCCACCATCACAATGCATCCTGTTTTTATGCACAAAGTTGTAAAACTCCAAATACGAAACACTTTGTTCAAAACGTAATTAAATCTCTATAAACGTTACAACTCACTATCGATTATCTCCAGATAATAGGAGCTGGCAGTATCCAGATCGTTGTCAATAACTCTAGTTCTTAAACCCCAATTTTCAAATTAAAAATTGCATAAAAATGATAGATAATAAACTATGTATTTATCTTCATATTTTCTTAAATGGTAAAGACTCTAAATCATCTAAAGTATTTTGAATTATTTCTTTCTCTGTTCTAGTCAACACCTCCTGTTGACTCTTGCTCATTCAAATTTTGACTCTTGCTCATTCAAAGTATGCTCTTCATGGAATAACAGGTTTCTAAACAAGCTATAATATGAATGAGTTTAAATTGTATCATGAAACATTATTTACTTTTCTATGATATTATATGCATTACATGGCAATAGAAAATGTGATATTTTCATTAACCAAATCAGTTCAGAATAAGATTTAAAGAATTATAGGTTAATACAAAAAAATGAATGCTGCATAAGTTTTTGCGTTCTACCAGATTTTTCCATAGTAAAAAAGTTAAAAATCATTGAGAAATAAAAATAGTTTGTAGATAATTAACGAAATCATGCTTATATGCTAATTTATCATAAGTTTTATTTTTGAGAACTCGCTTAATTTATAGTAAGTTTGGAAAAATAATTTAACAAAATCGTTTTCCCCATCGTGTTTTTAACATATATAAGATTTTTATTCCTAACTTTGCTCTACCAACAAGACACTCTAAATTTGAACACATAAATGAAACTGATACTACGTTTTAAAACTACAAAAATTTCCAATGAAGGCAGCAATTTTGTGAACTAAAAACAACTAGACTTATAGATTAATGCATGATTTAGAAGAGCATCATCCGAGAAAAATAAATAAAAAATAAGAAGAAGACTGAGTACTTACTTGGGTAGGGGATGAAGTCTTCGTGGAAACTAACACAGTAGTGTTAGAATAAGAAATTTACTTGAGAGTTTGTTTCTGGAGAATGAAGAACATGATGAACTAGAGAGAGAGAGAGGGATTTCAAAAATAGAAGAGAGAGAGGAGAATAATTCCCTTAATTCATTTTGGTTCTGGTTACAGCATTTAAATAGAGATACAACTTGCATACAGAAATGAATAAACAATACTAGCCAAGTAGAGACAAAATGGCTCAACAAGAAGTGTGAAAGTGACAGCTCCCTTGCCTCTCTCCTCCTTATACCAGCATGTGACTCTCTCTTGTTTTCTTGTTCCAAAAGCTCTTTCCTCAGGTCATAGTCATCCAGAGCCTCAGACAAGTCTACACACGTGATCACAATGCAAGCAAACTCCATTGTTTGCCTTCTACACCAAGTTAGGTTGAGACTGGACTGCTTGTATGGATCACACTATTTTGGTTGATCCAGACTGCTTCTCTTGATCTCTTCTTCTCTATTTCTCTTATTCATGTCAACACTCCCCCTCAAGCTTGACCATAGGGACTGGTCAAGCTTGGAAACCATGAAGCATTCCCTCATTAAAACCTTAGCTTGGAAAAACAACTTGGGATAAAAACCAAGCCAAGGAAAAAGAGTAGAATACTTCATGGCAAGAGGATCAGTGACATGTGAGGTCTATGAGTCCAAGTTAAGGATGGATGAACTCACAGACTTTTGTGTTGGCTACTTTGGTGAATATGTTAGCCAGTTGATCTTCACTTCTAGTGTAGCATGGAAGGATTACTTGCTGCTCCACTGCTTGCCTAACCTTGTGACAGTCCACTTCTATATGTTTTGTTCTCTCATGGAAGACTGAGTTGGATGCTATGTGTATAGCCACCTGATTATCACAATGCATGGTGATTGGAGAGGTTGTCTCTATGCCCAAGTCCCTCAACAGTCCCTTGATCCATATAAGTTCACTAGTAAGCTTCCTCGTAGATCGGTACTCTGCTTCAGCACTTGAACAAAACACAACCTTTTGCTTCTTGCTCTTCCAAGTGACCAAATTTCCTCCAATGAAGGTGCAATAGCCAGTTGTAGACCTCATGTCCACTCTATCACCAGCCCAATCCGCATCACAATACCCCACAATCTCTGTGCTTCTATTGCAACCCATCCAAACACCTTGACCAGGAGCTTCTCTTAAATATCTCATGATCCTCTCAACCATGTTCCAGTGATGGACCTTAGGAGCTTGCATATGCTGACTGACTTGGTTCACAGCAAAACAGATGTCTGGTCTTGTGATGGTCAAATAGATGAGTTTCCCAACCATTCTTCTATACTTCTTGACATCAGCAAATGGAGTGTTCTCAAACTCCCCCTCTCGCAGCACCTTATACCCATCTTCAAGAGGATTCTTAGCTGGTCTTCCTGCAAGGTTTCCTGCCTCACTTAACAAATACATTGCATACTTCCTTTGAGACAGAAATAATCCTTCCTTGGATCTACACACTTCAATTCCAAGGAAATACTTGAGCTCTCCAAGATCCTTGATGTCAAACACTGATTTTAGGAATGCCTTAGTGGCCTGGATCTCTTCTTTGTTGCTTCCTGTGATGATAATATCATCCACATATATCAGGATAACAACGATACCTTTTGGACTGGTCAGTGTGAAGAGAGTATGATCAGCTTCTGACTTCTTAAACACTCTTCCATTCAGTGTGGTACTTATCTTGTGATACCAAGTCCTTGGTGATTGCTTCAAGCCATAGATTGCTTTCTTCAGTCTCAACACATTCCCTGGCTTGACCAAATGTTCTAGACCAGGAGGAGGATGCATGTAGACCTCATCTTCTAACTCTCATTGCAGAAACGCATTTTTCACATCCATTTGCCACAAATCCCACTCCATGTTAGTAGCAATTGAGAAAATGATCCTAATGGTGTGAAGTTTTGCTACTGGTGCAAAGGTATCAATATAATTATCTCCATATGTCTGAATAAATCCTCTTGCTACCAGCTTTGTCTTGCGCCTCTCCACCTTTCCATTAGCTAGGTACTTGATTGTGAAAATCCATCTGCTTGTTACTGCCTTCTTGCCTTTGGGAAGCTCAGCTTCATACCAAGTATCATTGACTATCATTGCATTAGCCTCATTACCAACAGACTCTCTCCACTCTTCATGCTCCATAGCTTCTTCATATGAACTTGGGATATACTCCTGATCCAATTCACCAATGAACACCTGATGTTCTTGGGGATACTGAGCTAAAGAGCACACTGCTCGTATAGGATGAGCTACTGCATGAGAGTTGAAGTAAACCCTTGTGTTTATCCAAATTGAAGGATCCTTTCTCAGCCTTGTGCTTCTCCTTAGAGGCTGAACTGCTTCAGGTTCTTCTTCCTTATCAGATTCTGTTTCATCATTTTGATTCACTGGTTCTTGTTGTGTTTGTTGCCTTTCATCCTGATTATGAGTTTCTTGTTGATTCCCCCCCCCCCCCCCCCTTCAGGATCAGGATGGATAGCTTCATCAACCCCATATTCATCAACTACAGCTTCTGGACCAGGTGCAGCTTCAGGAGAATTCGTTCTTGTTTCCTGATTTACCTGAGGCATGTCAATACCAAGACTCTCCATTATGATCCTGAGGTTTGTGGCTTTCTCTGATGCTTGAGTTAAATCCTTCAAATCATCCCAACTTTTATCCTCATAGTATCCCTTTGTCTCCACAAACTTCACATCTCTTGATATTAAAACCCTTCTTGATACTGGATCATAGCACTTATAACCCTTTTGAGTTGGAGAGTAGCCAATGAACATAGCTTTTGAGCTTTTAGCATCAAGCTTGTTCCTCTGCTCCCCTGGTATCTACACAAAACAGAGGCATCCAAACACACACAAGTGGTCCAAAGGTGGCTTAATCTTGTTTAGGACCTCAAATGGAGACAGGTCGTTGAGGACTTTAGTTGGAGTCCTATTGATCAGATAACTAGCTGACATCACAGCATCACTCCAGAATCGTTTTGGAACATTGGTGTGAAACATCATTGATCTTGCTACTTCCATCAAGTGCCTGTTCTTCCTCTCAACAACTCCATTTTGTTGAGGAGTGTAAGGGCAACTTGTCTGGTGAATAATCCCATGTTGAGCAAGGTATTTCTTCAATGCATGACTTGTGTACTCTTCACCATTATCTAACCTGAGAATTTTCACCTTGGTATTGAAATGGTTGGAGACATGGGTCTGGAAATTTTTGAAAGCTTCGAACACCCTGTCCTTGGACTGAATCAATGTCACCCAAGTGTACTTGGACTTCTCATCTATGAAGGTGACAAAGTATTTGTGGTTCTCTCTGGACACACAAGGCGCAGTCCACACATCAGAGTGAACTAGGTCAAAACATCTCTCATAGTGCTAGAACTTGGAAACATTGTCCTACAATGCTTCCCCGATATGCAAGCTTCACAATCATCATTCTTGAACACCACACCAGGAAGCATCAGGTTTAAGGCTCTAGTATGAGGATGTCCCACTCTAGCATGCCACAGAGTGCTATCAACCCCAGTAGATGTACTGATCATGCAAAGAGATGAAGATGGTCCAGACAGCTCAGTCTTTTGGAGATGATATAATTCCTCATGACTGTACCCTTTTCCAATAACATGCCCTGTCTTTAAGTCTTGAAACTCAACCTCATTTGGTTTGAAGACAACCTAAAAACTCAGATCAACTGTAGCATTCCTCACTGATAACAAGTTTGAAGTAAACTGGGGCATATACAAGGCAGTTGATTCCCTGTCAAACAATCTAAGGTTCTCTATCCCTTCTATTTTAACCTTATCACCATTTGCTATAATCACATTCCCTGAGGCAGGCTGGACATCACTAATCAAGTTTCTATCACTAATCATGTGATGACTAGCTCCTGAATCTATAATTATGGGTTTAGAGTCAGAAGAGCGTGTGCCAGCTTTTTTGGGTGAGATAAGGGCCTTGACAACTTTGATAAATGAATTCAGGTCACTCCTGGTCACTGGACCATTAGCACTGGTCGCACCATCCATACTCCTACATGTTCCTCCTTCATTTGAATCACCAATGAAAGTTGAGTACAAGGTTCTTCCTTGAATTGTTTGATGATCCAACTCCTTGAGTGCATCCCTGGCTTGATTCAAGTCACTCTTTCTTGGCATGTTTTTCTTCCTCCTATGTAGTTTCTTAGCCTTCTTGTGCTCAGGAAATAACCTCATTCTTCTTTTACATATGTGCCCCTTCTTTCCAAGATGAGTAGACTCTCTTTCTTTCTCAAAGAGTGTATGAGTAGTTTGTTCTCTTTGGATAAGAGCACATATTCCTTCTACACTTGGAAGTCTATCTTCTCTCAAGACATGTCTGATCAGTTGGTTATAACAAGGGTTTAGGGTTAACAACAAGCTCACAACAACATCTTGTTCTTATATTTCCCTTAATACCTCCAGATCCATGGAGCTTGGTCTCAATGTGTTTAGTTCTGACCAAAGGCTTCTGAACTTCCCCAGATGCCTATTAAACTCTTCATCATCTTGCTTCAAGTTTTTTATAGCTTGCTTGACTTCAAACACTCTACTCAAATTAGATATGTTGCCATACACCTTCTTCAGTGTATCCCACAATTCTTTGAAGCTTTCACAGTATGAGTAAGCTTCCAAAATACTTGGTTCAATGCTGTTTTGGATGATGGATAACACCATGAGATCCTCCTGACCCAATTTGCCATCACCAGCTAAGACCACTTCAACACCATCTTTATCTTGGACTATTTTCTTTGGGATTTCTGCATCAGCAACATGTTGCCATAAACCCCTTCCTCCAAGTGATGTCTTCACCATTCTAGACCACAACAGATAGTTTTCACCCCTTAAGTTCACTGAAATTGCCACCATGTTTAAGTTCTCCATCTTGGAGAGCTATTAACCAGTGGGTAAAAGGATGTCTGCTTGAGAAATTCGAAACCCAGAGTTTATTTTGAATTCCCACCTTGCTTTGTCTTTCTCTTATAGATTAATGCATGATTTAGAAGAGCATCATCCGAGAAAAATAAATAAAAAATAAGAAGACTGAGTACTTACTTGGGTAGGGAACGAAGTCTTCGTGGAAACTAACAGAGTAGGAGAAGGGGTTCAGTACAATACCCACCGAAAGGAGATGAAGAAGAGAGGGAAAAGAGTCGGCCCAAGATGGGAGGAAGTGACACTTGCCAGAAAGAAAACAAAAGGCATCACGAGACTTTCGTTTGCCTTAATTTCTCACCCAACCATTTTTTTAGTTTGTTTTTCTTTTTATGTTATTTATTCAATCTGATAGTGAAAATAAAAATTCGATTTCAAGTCAACTCTTACAAAATTACTCAATTAAAAAATGTTTTGAACTAGCTTCGTTCAACCCCATCACCTGGACACGTTCCGCTAGTCCATATTCTAAATTATTGAGTATCAGTCTCCGTTCTCAACCATCAATGAAAGCCACAAGAAGGTGAAATTTATTTATTTTTTCCTCGGATGTCGAGACTTTCTATGTCGTTTCTGGAGTTGCTGGATTCCGATGAACTTATCTAAACTTATAGTTTTAATTGTTATTGAAACACGATACAAAAAGCAAGAGCGGGAGTAGAACACTAACCTGAAGTGGCCAATTCCCAACAACACAATATTTCTTTCACCATCAAAAGGGCCTGACCTCAACGCCATACACTGACCAAAATGACTCTACAACAAAATGTCAGCCAAGCAACAGTACCGATTTCGGATCAAGTGACTTATTACGGACACAAGAATGTGAGCTTGACACAAGTGAAACAACACCTTGATCATGACGAAGTTGTGATGCTAGTTTCCAACTTCGAGAACCGGAGATACAAATGACTATGACTCGCAAGTAGATCATCGTTGTTTGCGGTGAAAAACAAAGAAAGAAAACGAGAGTCCAACCTTTAATCGAGAAGCCATTGCGGCCAATGGAAGGTATCGTAATAGTGACGTATAGATGGTTCCATAAATACAGGAGGATCACCAAGAATATCCTAATCGGCCATAGACAATCGATTACACAATCTGTTCAGCATTCCAACAAGAGCTGAAACTGGGTCTGGTACCATCTTTCTATCTGCATACCATAACCTGCGACTCACCTCCAGGATGAGACCAACCATCGAAGAAGACTTTAATTCCGACGGATAAGAAGAACCCAACAAAATGTTAGAGGCTCATGTCCAATCGCTTAAACCGCACACCAGCAGCAGCAAGAACAATAGACACACTGCAACGCCTAACCGGAGAGGCGCTCCTTTCTCACCATTATGAGCAGAGGAAATTCACAGAGGGAAATCTAAAGGGGAAACATGATCCTCTCTCTCAACCGTGAAAATCTAACTCCTCCAGCTTTAATCACTACGCACCACCGCATCAAGACTCCAGAGCCAGCCGAAACGTCATCGCAGTCGACATACCTCGTGAGTGGTAACCTAAAAGAGGGAAACACGCCAGACCAGAGCCCATAACAAGACGATAGAGGAGGGAAAACAACCGGGAAACAAAGATGATAAAATTTAGGGAAGAAGAAAACCTCTGGTGCCGGCACGCGAGCTCACACATTGACCACCAGAGAGAACTCAAAAGAGAGATAGTTTTTGCTTATCTCGTTGTTTTAGTTTGCTTGTCAATAATGATTAGTAGAGTCGAGACTTGATATGCTCAAATTAATCTCAAGCAACCTTCTCAAATAAGAGTGTCATCGTAGTACTTAAGGATCAAATCAACAGGGACTGGGGATCACACAATAGACTTATGGTTAGAAGCTAAGCGAATCCAGAAGGTAAAAAGAAATAAAACGAAAGCAGTAAATAAATATATAGATAAGTTGTTAGATTCAAGGATTTATCAAACAAGATATTCAAAACATAAATCAATAGAGGCCAAGATTTTGTAAGGTTCAGTTCTAGAACTCAAATATCAATAGTAAGTTATCCAACTCTTGATGATACAAACTATTAGATGTCTAACTCTAATCAAGTTCCAACTCTCACTGCGAACTCGATGAATCGAAAAAGAAATAAGCAAGAAGCAAATATGTTCAACTAAATCCTAGACCAACTCTCGTTTCGAATAAGTATTTAGTCAAACAAGATTAGTTTGAGGTTATCAGTCACACCCTCGCGCTATTCCAATTATCCTATGATCAATATTTCTAAGTGATAGTCATGCTTTCGCACTATTCCAATCACAATATACAAATCAGTAAGATCAATCCTGGTGTAGAAATCTATGAATAACTCTAGCAATCCTATGATTATCAGTTTGACAATAAGAACATGAAAACCCTAGATCTAACATAGTGATTATTCAGAAATGATAGATGAAAACATAATCATAGAATGAATAGAGTCCAAAGACAAATACATAGGAGTTCCAAGACGACTCTCGAATGAGTTCTTCTCTTCTCTTCGACCTCAAAACAAAACTAAAAGAAAGTGTAGCCTAAAAAGTGGGTGGAATATATATATATATAGAGGGAGAGAGAGAGAGAGAGAGAGAGAGAGAGAGAGAGAGAGAGAGAGAGAGAGAGAGAGAGAGAGAGAGAGAGAGAGAGAGAGAGAGAGGTTAGGTCACGTCCATGGCTCTTTTGTAAATAAAGAAAACTTTGGGTTCAATTTTCAATTCCTGAATCTTCAGTAAAACTCATCGGTTTTTCTGATTTAAAAGAGTGTCGATCGACAACAAGGTGGTGTTTGTCGACACCATGTTGTAAGCTCGACTGCTTCCTCTCGCATGTCAGATGGATCACTCTTTAGCAGAACGAACATAACATTTGATCCAACCATTGGATTTATCTAACACCGGTGGCATTGGAAATCTAATTCAAATCTCTATTTTGGGTCAAATATGAGCTCAATCACACCGTGGAAGGTCTCAATCCATAGCTAAACTTCTAACTCATTTGTGTAGTTCGGCATTTCAAATAGCTATAGAATCTCCAAAGTTGCCAAAAAAAACATTCATGAACCTGAAACGTCTCTAAATGAAATATAGACTCTAAAACCCAACTTATAACATGGTTAAAATCTATAAAACTATACCATATTAAGATTATATGTTATATCTTTGAATAAATTTTTCATGTAGTTATTGTAATAGTAAAAGTTGTAAATATTTGAAAATAAAACTAATTATAATTGTGTTTTTTAAAGATATATAGATCGAATTGCTCTGAGTACAAATATATAAGGATTTTCATTTACGAAATGAGGTGAGTAAAGTAAGTAAGAAGATAAAAGTGGGTACAAGTAGTTTTAATCTTGATAAAATAGAATTTTTTACAAGAATTTGATAGAAACTAAAATATAATTGAGTGATAGAGGCAAATTTCACTCCACTCCATACCATTTTCGAGAACCCGGTTCAGCGTGCTTTAGACCCATAATAAGACAATGGGTCCAAAAAGTCTCAAGGCTCATATGGATCTCAAGAAGACGGCTCATGCCGAGCTAATGATTCAAATTACTAGTAACGTAGCTCAAACATTGAATACGGCCATAAAGGCACCTGATACTTCTCGAAGATCACGTTGTCGTTATGACCAATAAAATAAAGACAAATGACAAGAAAAAGGGGATCCGAGTTCTCTTAAAACGATTATATACTATACTTACATACAATCTTGTTGTAGATACCCTTTGTATTTGTACTTGAGTTATACATGTATTCTCGATCAGATACCTTTTTCTATATGAAATCATCAATATACATACTTTTTACACATTTCTTCTTATACACGATATCAAAACCCTAACATAATTTCTGAGTGGATTTTCAGATACATCATTTGGCGCTAGAAGAAAGGGAATTCAATAAACAACCCTCTAAATATCTGACATGAAACATAGTTAACAATGACTAGAAGAGGCGCATCTGATGCTGCAGGAAAAAAGTCAAACAATTATCCCAAGACGGGTTGACACATCTTAACCCAGACGGGACACCGTTGATACAACCCCCACAAATTGACGCAAATGGAAATCCGATCATCCTAAATCATGAGACTCCATATCTCGGTCCCAATGGTCTCCCTCTCATTCCACCACCACCAATAGGAGTGACAACACCATTAATCGACAACACAGATGCCATTCTAACCCATGTACAAGATAATTTACGGTTTTTCTTTTTGTCTTGCTTCAACGTGTAGGTCAGCATGATGCCGCATGAAAGCAGAATGTCGTAGGACAGCAGGCTTTGGAGCGTCTAGAACAAATATCTCAGACCAATGAAGAACAACAAGCTCGGATCAACAGCTTGATGGCTCCGTCGCCAATATATTCACGAGCCAAGCTTAAAGATGACAATTAACCTAGAATGAGATATTGGAGATCTCGAGCGAGATCTAGCCCATACCAAGGTCGAACATTGAACCATTGACGGATTCGACGAACTACGTCCGTCCGCGGAATCAAGGCAGGACAGACCATTGAAAATGTTCAAACCGCGGATGGATTCCGTGGACCACGCCCATCCGCGAATCACACCAGGAAGGCTAAAACTCATGTTGTTGACCGTAGATGATGGTCATGGATCGAGCCCTCCTGACGTCAACACCCAAAACCCACTTTAAAGACATATGAATAGGCATTTTAGAAGAATAAACCCTAAGCTATCTAAGCATTAATTTCTATTGTTTAAAATTTAATACTTTGTGGATCTTTCTTGTGCTTAAGGATTTATTTTGTTAATCTTGTTTATCTATCAATCTATCTTGGGTTTAAATGGTTTCATGGAGATTAGTGAGTAGAACTTTAGAGCTTTTGGGTTTGGTAGATTAGGGTGATTAGTTCTTGATCTATGATGCTATCTACTTAATCTATATGATACTTACTTGGATGGAGTGTTTAATGCCATATTAAGGTTGCAAAATCAAAATCAAAATCATATGTTGTTTCATGAACAGAAAGTGTTCAATGAAATGCTTAATTAATCAATCAATGTGCTTTTCTTGCATATGCAATAGAAGTTGAGGATAGGGTGTTTAGTGACTATTAAGACTTTAGTTTTATGCATGCTTGATTGTAATTAATCAATGAAAATTGATGTTAAGAACTTGATTAATATAGGAGTTATTGTCACGAGAGTGGATTAGCTCAAGTTAGTGATCTTAGGCCTCGAGATTAGCAATTGATGTTTAAGTATTATTATAGGTTAGTATTTGATCGTTCTAATCAATAACATTGATCCAAGAGTTTTCCTTTCTTACATTTTCGTCAGTTTGACTTTTATTTAACTTTTGCTGACTTTACCATTTTGGTAGTTTAGATTAAAAACATTATTCTTATTTATTTAGATTAGGAAATTTTGTGTATTCTAGAGTCAGTAGGCCTCTAGTTCCCTATGAATTTTGATCCTAAAAGGTTACAATGACATACCATTAGATTGTGGTATTGTTTACACATTATGTTAATTGGTGCATATGTAAAACACCAATCACTCCACACTAAATAATCTATAAGTTTTTGAAAATGCTAGCCCCGTCTAATATTCTAAAGATGATAATACAAACCTTGAACTTGAAAAAATAAACTAATTATTATAAAAATTAGTAACCATACAACAAAATAAATATTTATGTTTTGCGTTTATATGTAAAAATAGACTCTAAAATACACAACAAGAAAAAAAATTTAAAATATTATTGAAAACTGAAATTATGAAAGGGGAGAAGTTGGAGAACAAATTATTTCATCATTTTTCATATGTCCATTATCTTATGAATTTAAATTATAATAGTAAGAATAAAATTTTATCTCCAAAATTGAAACAAAAACTATATTTTGAATATATTATGCGCATAATGTGGACAAAAACATAATTGTTATAAGTAGAGAAGGGAAGAGAGCAATTGGTGTGTCTTATTCCATTAGTAATAAGTCTTTTATATAGGTATATAATAGCTTAGGAACCAAGTAGAACTTGGAGAACAACTAGACTTGACAATCAAGTAAATCTAACACTTTCCTTAATGGACATCACATAATATTCATAACATTTCTCTTTGATGTCTATTATACCAAAATGCTTTCAAAACGCCGCAGATGTTGTCTCGTTAAAAACCTTACTAGGAAAGTCATGGTTAAGAAAAAAAAAGAGTACAACGTGTAATGACTTCCCCTTATGTGTACATACATCAAGGTCTCCGAGATGTCGTAATCCAATAAGGTGAAATAACTTCTTGAAAGTAGCATTGGGTAACGCCTTGGGGAATAAGCCAGCCAAATCATCACTTGGCCGAACATGTAGGATATTGATATCGCTATTCTTCAATAGTGTTTGCGTCTTGTATGATTTGATCATTTTCTTGCATTCTCTCTATCTTAAAAATTTTAGAACAATGGTCGACTTTTATCTATGATATTGTAACATTGTCATTGGGTGTCTATCATTTGTGTGTTCTTTGTTGCCTCGTTAAATCCTTATCATGGAAAAACCCAGTGGGATAAAAATCATGATTAGGAAAAAGAGTGCAACCACACACATTATCACATTTCTTCCCCTTGAAGAAATATCTTCAAGATGTGCATTCGAGTCAAATATATCTCTTTTGGGAATGAGCTTAAGTAAAACAAACTCTTTATATGTCTCTAGACTTCTAATCCATAAATTCCCTTTTGACATAGACAACAATCTATTGGTCTATTTGGACTTCAAGCCAAATATATTTACATACAATTGTCTAATCATTTACGAGTTATTTAGTTTTTATTATAAAGTTATCTCTATGAGTTTCTTTATTGTCATATAAAATCACATCTTTCAGTCTCATAAAAGATTAGTAATTTTGCTTAAATAAAACTTTAAATATGATACTTGAAAACCAAACATATAAGAGCATCTTAATATAAAATCCTTTAGGGGTCTTTTAAGATAACATCTCATTTTTAGATCTTCAATTTTAAATACATACATATTCCTTCCAAATATACCATTTTCTATAACTCTTTAGGAGTTTTGATTATAATCAAATCAATGATTCTATTGATCTATAATCTCTAGATAAATATAAATCATGTATTGATTAACTTATAATATTTCATATATCCCATAAACATATTTCAATCGAATAGCTAGAGTTCCCGAGAACATGATTTTTGATATCATCAATCTTTCATGGATTTCATCTTTTAGGAATTTTCATTTTTCATGGGGTACAATTCAAGTTCTTCATTTATTGCTAGAATGATAAGAAACTTGAAAGTAGTTGCATCTACCACATTAAAATATATCTCTTCACAATTTATTTCATATTGATATTTCTTTTGTGTAACAACCCATTTCTATCCCACATGTTTTACATCTTTCGGTGGATGGACTACTGGTCAAAAACTTTTCTCTCTTTCAGTAGAATTTATATCTTTGTCTATCATATCTTTCTCATTTCTTTGTGTACACTTTTCAATAGACTTTGTTTAATGATCATCTTTATCATTTATCATATCAACTACTACTTTGCATGCAAAAATAACATTGACGTCGATTTTTTTATCGGTTCCATTTTATTTCAAACATGACATAACTTATTGAGATCTCTTCATTTTCTCAGATGCCTGAATTTCTTTCAATCATGTTTAACATCTCTTCTCGAGATCATTCGAAGACTATATTTCCTCTTGACAATTATTTATTTATGCTCCTTTTCATTTACAAGTGTTTTTATCTTTGGAACCAACATGTCTACCACACTTCAGGTGTGACTAGCAGTTTGATCTTATTATTCTAGAACATTAGTTCTTATTGGAGAATTTACAGCTGGTATTGTGACTTGATCACTCTATTTATATGGGTCAGTAAATGTGTCTGGCAAAGCTTTACTATGCTCTAATTGAATTATCTTTTGGACTTTTTTGACATTCTCTATAGTCCGGGGATCAATGACAATTCATATCAACTTCTTTACTTTTTCAGTTGTTTATTTTCTCTCCTTTATGTTGGAAGTACTAATTCACTTTTATATTTTTCAGGGATGGCTCTAGATTCTTAAGTATCAGTGGAGATTCATATCTGACATATATTTCCAACCTCATTTGAAAACTCATCTTAATTAAAGCTCTGTGGTGGAGAAACTAAGATGTATATCGCACATCCAACATTCTTAGATGAAATGGTTGGTTTCTGACCCAATACCAATGTGGGGAGAACTAATGATTTCTTAATGGCTTGATGCAAACTAGTGTTGCTCAAAATATTTAGCACTTAATTTTCCGTAGTTGTCAAAGATTTTAAGAAGTGAATTCACCAATATTATAAAGATGCATGGTATGTGATCAGTCCACCAACATTTTCTTTATTTATGTCAATAACTTCCTTTGACTGGTGAAAACCGTATTACTCTTTTATCTTGTAAGCAAGCAACATATGTCAAATCATTTCAATGAGTCTTCTGGTTCTTCAATGACTATTCCACATAAATCTTAAAATATCTTTTCGCATCATTACTGAACTAAAATGGTCGAATTGGTTCATGCTAAGTATTTTGTAAACTTTAAGTTTACTATATATTTATCTTCATTAAACTAATATTTTGTAGTACAATATATAAAAGGGTGTATATACCCTCTAAATTACTTTTAGAGCCTTAAGAATACTTGTGATTGAAATAGATTTAACATTTCGTTTCCTTACTCTCTCAGAATTATTTGTCTCAAACTTTTATGGACTTACTTTAAGAAAGATTCATCAATCTTAGTTTAGTTATAAAATCTTCTAGATTTTTCACTTATCATAAAATATGAGATTTTCTAACTCTTCCCCTCAAGATGATAACACTATAATTTTAATCAATCTTGAATGAATCTCATTTTGGGATCAATAATATACCTTTTTGGGTCATGTATTCTTTCTTAGATCCTTCTAACTTTTAAGACTTATAAGAATCTAATACAATAAGGATTTTAAATTGCATTCTATATGCAATAATATTATGTACTCTTCTGGAGCATTCATATATATCCTCTTATTGAACATTCTATACGATTTATACTACCTTGTATTGTAATCATATCTCTTACCATCTTTATTTTCTCAACTTCAGATGAGAATATGAGTGCTAAAAAGAAACTCTTTGGTCTTGACCTTGATCATAGCCATATATATATATATATATATATATATAATATATCCACATTCAAGTATATAACCACTTTTCTTTTCATTTTCCTTACCAATATTATTTGTGTGGATTGTCTTTCTCAAAGTGTCAAATTCTCTTCAAGAGAATAAATCATAACCACCTAGACGTGATTTATGATCTTGCATCAATAGCCCATTGTTTTTTTAGTCTAAAGGAGACAAAATACAAGTATGTATTCTTTAATATCTTTACATCACTGTTATTCTCTTCAGAAATATTGTACTATTAAAATTTAGCATCCAAAATAGTTGGGCTTTATTTATAGACTTCAAGTCTTGTGATCTTTAGATGCAAAACACATAATGAGCTTTAGGTAATCACATTCAGGTGATTATACATTTCTTTGGATTGTTCTCCAAAACTTATGGATCTTTTAAGTCCAAACCTTAAACTTAAAATTCTCATATACACAATGGTAATACACAATAATAATAAGATATGTTTACAAGTTATATATCTCGAATAAACCGACTTCGTTTTCTAAAAACAATATTTTTCTATTATTACATGTATATTGCATTCACTCAATCATAAGAGCTTTACAATATCGTATGCACTCATATATGTAAATAATATATTACATGCAGTCAACTGTAACACTTTATTACTATATTATATACATTCATATATATTACATGCACTCAACCCTAAATTTTAAACCAACGTGCAATATCTTATCAAACATAGTAACTAATTATTAACCTATGAATCCAATATGTATATTTTATCGCATAAAATATCAAGTATAAATGCATATAAGATGTTCATTAACAGTGAATGTGATCAATGAATAAATTTCAGTTAGTAATTATAAATCAAGGTTGCCAATATGCAATTATGAATAAATATGAATTAACAACCTACATATATAAATATGTGAAAAATCAAACTCGTGTATGTGTAAAGTGTTAAAATTTAAACTTTTCACTAAATGAAGAAACATCATTGTAACTCTATAAGAACATAAATAATGTGTTATACAGTAACGTGATGACTTTCAATAATAGAATATAAGCATCACATATGATTAATAAAGAGAACACATACTATTGAGCATTATCTTAGAAACATCGACAAGATCTCTTTTCAATCGAATGATTTTATTTCCTTGAAACAAGGGTAGATCAATATTCTCGATTAAAGCTCCTAAGCTCATACTGTGTATGAATCCATTTTTACAAACCATGAATTGATAATAAGCATGATTTGAAGAGGATTGGATATGGACTAAAAATATAACATAATAAAAATATATATCTATTAGCTCAAGATCGCTAAAGTTTCGTGTTGATAACGTGTTATAAGTAGAGAAGAGAAGAGAGAAATTGGTGTGTCTTATTCCATGAGTAATATGTCATTTATATAGGTATACAATAGCTTGGGAACCAAGTAGAACTTGGAGAACAAGTAGACTTGACCATCAAGTAAATCTAACACTTTCCTTAATGAACATCACATAATATTCATAACAATAATAAACACCAAACACTACCTAAAACAGTAAAACACTACATAAGAATGTAACTACATAATAGTGTAACAGTTAAAAATAAATAACGCTAGCGCAAAACAAAGATAAACCACTAATATTTAATAAACACTAGGGGCATAGCCCCGAGCAAACGCGGAGATCTTAGACGTAACTCTTACTCTATATAAATATGTGGAGGTGATGTCGTGGTTTTTTATTTGCCAATATTTGTATGTTAATAGGAATCCTAAAAATGTCCAAGCTCTTCTTTGCACTAGGAATTGGTTGCGCGGTTTTGCTGAATACAAAGGTAAAGCTTATAAAACCATTTATAACTATTTTTTGTAACTGATTCATATTATAATTTGTAGATACCATTGAAAACCTCTTTGATGAAAATGAAGATGTTAGAAAGAAAGCAAGTAGTTCAGGAGTGGAGTCTTCAACATCAAAAGATTGAAATGTTTGATGGAACAACGGTATATAGTGTTTTGGTTATGTTTTGCATCAATTTAGAATTTGTTTGATGAAAATAAATAATGATAGCTTATGTTTGATTATGGACAGTCTTGGTAGCCCAAGAAGGAAAAAAATAACATTAAGTTTATGTTATGGACAAAGAGTGGATTGCTGTGAAGTGTGAACTTTACATTTTAATTATGCTATGATTTGTAAACTTTGAATTTTTAGTTGAACCAAAACAATGTAATGTTTAATGCTATAATTATAGACTTCTATTTTATTTGACAGGTTTGAATGAATAGAAATGTTATAATTCAAAAGAGGTTATGCTCAATTTTTTTTAGTAAACAGGCTCTAAACGGGTTTTAAACGGCTTTAGTGTTAAACGGGCTTCACATAAATATGTATTAAACGGGATTAGTTTAAACGGGTTTTAAACGGGCATCTATTAAACGGGCTTGGACATAAACGGGCTTGGACGTAAACGGGCCGGACAAGCCCGTTTTAACATCCCTAAATAGGATTAAGGTGGAGTGATGAAGTGTAGTTAATTAACATACAAATCTTATTAACATACAAATCTTATTAACATACAAAGCAACTTGATATCAGACATAGATCCCCACATCAACAATCTAGTTATTTTTGTTCCTTTGTGGAGTGAAATCTTCGCTCAATCTTGCAGCCGCACAAGAATAACCTTTCCTGAATATTCCTTTGTTTAGACTCTTCACATCTACTTCAACTACAAAGATTGCACAAGCTATATATGGTTTGAAAACCCCGATTCTCCTGGAATATAAGAAAGTTTTTTATATTCTTTCTCATATCCATAAAGTAGATCATACTTGAAAACATTCCAAATTCAAAAGAAGAGTTTTCTAAGAGTCTAAATACACCACAAAACGTTCATAGAAACATACTCGTTATCAACAACTTTCAAGGTGATCAAAAATTAGGGCCCTTGGTGATCAACTTCTCATCTTGTCACCTTTCTCACCAGAAGCCAAATGGCTAAACAAAAGCAAAAGCAAAAGCTTGTATGGCGCAGTGACATTCTTATAGCAATGCTTCCCTGTAAAAGCACAAGCATGTTGCATAGTCTTGAATTTACAGAAAATGTTGTTTTACCTTGTTCCCAAAGTGATCAATGATTCCTTTTCCAACAGAGTGAAGCCTAAGATGAGATGTCGTATCAACTCTTTTCTGGCCCAAACAAACAAAAACAAACCACCTATTTTTTTTTCCGGCAAACAGCTATTCTATTACTCAAGCTTGAGGTGGTCTGGGTAACCAGACCGGAATAGAACAACCAATAAAAAGTAACTCCCTATAGAAGGATCTAGCTGTCTTAGCTAAAAAATCTGAAATCTGGTTACGCGCTCGAGGAACATAAGAAATTTTGAAGTCTGGGAAGCAAATCAGTAGCGTTTTTATCCTCTCCAGTTGCGTAGCAAAGCTTGGCCAAGCGTGAGGGTCCTTGATCATAGCAATCAATCGCTAACTATTTTCTTCAGGTAAAAAAATCATATAACAAAGGTTATTCTTGTGCGGCTGCAAGATTGGGCGAAGATTTCACTCCACAAAGGCATAGTTTTTTACAACTAAGAATCTTATAATTCCTTTTTGAAAACAGAATATATGATTTGGAATTTTTTTATTGTATAGCTATATATATATATGTATATATATATATATATATATATGTGTGTGTGTGTGTGTGTGTGTGTGTGTGTGTGTGTGTGTGTGTGTGTGTGTGTGTGTGTGTGTGTGTGTGTATCTTAATGATGGGTTTCAAAAATACAATATACACCGAGAAAACCTTGATGACGTGAGAAGACTACTTACAGGCATGGAGAGTACAACATAAACCATTCCATATTTGTGCCAATTCTCAGCATCTTAGTTGTAAAAACAGCTAGAATTATGATTGATGGTACATTCCCCGATTCCATGTTTTAGTATAATATCACTAAGTAAAACAAAAGTAAACAAAATCTCAAATATTCAGACATGATTTTTGAGGTTTACTTACCACTAACCAGCAGCATATCAATCAACAATGAGACCACGAAGATGCGAAGGAGGCTTAGTGATGAGAATAACAACCCAACTTAATAACGAACCAATTGTGAAATGTGAGAAGAACATTAAACGACATGCTTAGTGGTAAATGGATTCCAATAAACCAAGGACTAAATATACTGAAGAAAATCTTAACAAAAAAAAACTAAAATAAAGTTGAGTTGCATATTAGATTTTATATATAAAAAGAGTGAAATTAAGTAATACCTGAAACTATAATGACCAAGAAGATTGACTCCATCAAGAGCCATGTAAACATCGGTTGTTGCATATGCATTTAAGCAAAATAAACAATGAATTAGTAGAGCTTCGAGTAAACAGAGCTTGAAAATATTCTACACCTGAAAGTTTATGTTAATCTTATTCTCAATAAAACAATGATTAAAGTGAAACAATGATTACATTTATAATAAATAAGTAGTGAGTGATCGTTATATTTTCATCGAGGAATAGAAGTGTGATTCCCATAAACTCACCGCCTTTTTTGATGTTGCGAGAATCCAAGAAGCGGAGGAGACGACAAACAAACTGAGTGATACAACCTAGCCTGAGAGAGTCAAAGGTTGAGTGGCGGATGCCGGATTCAGCAACTGGAGCAGCAGAGAGAGACATTTTTCAAGATAAGTTATAAGGCAGAGGACGCAATTAGTTTTCTTGAGTTGGAGAAGTCCTCCAGGGAAGATGAAGTATATATAGGGAGGGTTCAGAAAGGGATGACGAGTTGGGACAATTAATGGTGATTAAAGGGTAGGAGATGGAGAGGTTGAGATAGGAACGTCGACAATGGGAGATGGAGAGATTGAGGAACAGAAACGACATTTGTGTTCTCTATAGAAACGCTAAAGCTTTTATTGCATTTTCTTGCTAACCCATTGTTTTGGGCCTTTTCAATCACCAAGTCCATATTGCAAAAAGACAAAAATCATCGATAGATATGTATGATTGAATTTTTTAAAAATAATAAAGTAAAATCAATGTGGGACCCACATCACGCTGATGTGTACAGCTTAATAAGAGGGGAAACTGTGACATTATATATACTAGAGATTTTCCCGGGCTACGCCCAGGTTTTCTCCATCTATTTTAATTTAAATTAAAATTATTTTATACTTAGATTAATCACGCTATATACTATAATAGACTCAAATTAAAACTTACTAATTTACTAATGTCCCAAACCTTTAATAACATAATAGGCATATGTAGTGCTAGATTTATATGAGCCACTGAAATTCTAATGCCAAACGAAAACAATCTAATGGTAATGTTCTTTTACATTCGTGTATATACTTTTAGTTCCTGTTGTCAACTTTTTTCGTGTTCTTTGGTTAGAAAAAAATGTAGGGGACGAATTTAATGACATGTTTTTGCCTTTTGCTTATAAAATTATAGCTTTTGGTGTGGCATATTTATGTTGTTCATACTTAATTAAATTTTAAATTGATGTTAGTTTGTGTGGAATATTTACGTTATTTGGTGACTTGGTCTGGAATATTTATGTTAGTATGTTGTTCATTCTACTATATATTAATTGAGAAATCACTTTATTGATTTCTGCTGATGCATCGCTCATAGGAGAACTCTCTAATTAATTGTTATAAATTGATTGGTTGATAGTTTTTTATTGTTTTATTTATTTAAATAAATTTTTTAAAAGGAAACTAATCATAGAATTGCCTAATCTAATCTATGTTTCCAAACAAACAATTAAAAATCTTAAATATAGATAAAATAACATAATTTATTTATAGAAATAAATTAAATATCATAGATTACATTATATAAGTTGATAATATACATATAAATACATATGTTATTATATAAACAATTATAAAAACAATTTTTAATATATTTATATTAGTAGTGAATACAATAAATCATATATTTTAGAAACTAATTAATCTAAGCCTAATAATATTAATTAAAGTCATTCATTCGCTATATATATATATTCTAAAATATTTCAAATAAATGCGAAACAATCAAATATATAATTTAAAAAAATTCCAATCATTTTCCAATAACAATGTAATATCATAGATGATTTATCACTTTTAGAAATGATTCAAATATTTTTATATTTTAACAATAAAATTATTATGGTAAATCATTTAAAATTATATCAATCAAGAAAGTTTTTATTTAATTAATCTATTAATATAAATGTATTAATTAAATTATTATATGGTAAGTCATTTATTATATAGTAATTCATTTTAAATTATTATATGGTTTACAATTATATTAATCAAACACAGGCTTTTCCTAGAGTTAATACTTGTTTAATATAATTTATATATTTTTATTATAATATAATTAGCATGCTTAATTTTAATAGGAAAAAGGAAAAGATATATAAACAAAAACATGAGGGAAATAATAAAATATGTTTGTTGTGTTCTTGGTTCTTTTATATTCTTAAGATTTATTTTTATTGGTTTGTCGAGATATATGTATTTTTTGTGTTACTACAATGTGAATTAATTAGTTTTATGTGTTTTTAAAACGTTACAATAAATTGAGAAATGAAGATCAATAAAAATTACAAATTCTACAATTGTTAAAGTCAAAGATGAAAAATATAACGTAAACTGAAAGTAAGAAATATTATTTTAAAAATATTGAGATGAATTTTTGTGGTATAATAAACTTTTAAAATGTACAATAATAAAAAAATGAACAAATTTTATACAAATAAGAACATTTTATTTTGCTTTAACATTCGATCTCATATTAATATTAAGTAGATATGCCTAAAATAATGACACTGTGTTATTTAAAAAGTTAAATATCATTTTTTTTCTTTTATATATAATCAGTTAATCAGATTTAATTAAAATATTTATGTTTTAAATTAATTTAAAATAAATGTAAATAATACTTTTAAAATATATCTAAACTATGCTTAGTTTTAATAAAATCATTATCCAATGAATTAATGTTTGATAAAATAATGTGATGATTGGAGATAATTTAAGGAATAATTTATTTTATTAACCCATTTGCGTTTTAAGTTAAACATTAAATAAAAGATGAGTGAGAATGTGTGATTTGTGATTGGGAAAATCCCTCAAATATAAATTTTTAAGTTTTTTTCACAAAAATAGACCTAAGTGAAAAATGACCAAAGTAAACATTTTTTATTTTGAAATTTTAATATATTTTTTATTTTATCTTTAATTTTAAATCTTACCTCCAAAACCCCACCCCATAGCTCAAAAACCTAAGCATAGATTTGTTAATCAAATGGGTATAAATGTATATTTACACCCTTTAATTAAATCTATTTTGGTCATTTTCTCTTTAAAAACTATTTTGATGACAAAAACTTTTTTAGTTTTATTTTAGGGTATTTCTCATTATAATTTGAGATTTTGAAAAAATTATGACAGAAATTGCTTAAACTACCATTTCCTAATACATGTTTTCATGTTTACTTTAACCAAATTTGTCCTTAATTTTAAGTAGAAAATTATACTATATATTAATTGAAAAGTCAATTAAGTATTCTTTTATGTTTCATTAATAGATTATTTTTTTAAAATAATTATAATTTGATTGGTTGTTAAATTTTATTAGTTAACTTCTAAAAATAAAAGGTAAATCTAGAATTACTTAATAAAAATTACCAAATAACACAATTAATATTACAAATAAGGATTTATGTTAACTAAATGTAGAATTAGAAAAAAAAATACATATGTTTATCAATTTCTTTATTTTATCAATTATTTATATATAATTAAATAAAATAATTTAATTTTTTATAGAAATAAATTTAATGGTTTTGTATTCTTATATATAAGAATTAGATTTGTAGGTAAGAAACTATTAGAACTTTTTAAGGTTTTTAAAGTCCACACAAAACATTTACAAAAGATCTTCATGATAAAAGTCACTAATTATATTGGTCCTATGAGAGCTATACCAAAAACACTCTTTTTTTCTTTTGAAAGCTAGACTATTTCTGGTTTTTCACGTATTAAAATAAAATATAAAGTAATTCTACAACCAATTATGTAAATTAATTATAATATTTCTTTTCTATAAGAGAAAGATTTGTAATAACTAAACTTTATGTTGCTGAACTATTTTAAATCTCACTAATCTTCTAAAAATATATACTGAAATTTATGTTTATCTAACTATCTGAAACTAAAAAATAAAATTTTAAAATTTCTAATTATTATTCAAAAACCATAATAGTGTAAACATAATATATTATTTTGATATAATATAACTACCCGCAAAATTGTGGGCAAAAACTTAGTATTTAATTATTTAATTATGATGAAATTAACACCAACAAAAATTACGATGAAACTAAACTATTTTTGGATGGCTTGGTCAGCTTATAGAAACTAATAATTGTGTTTATGCTCATTTTTGATATGTAAGCCTTTTCTATAGTTAGCAATTTAACTCAGTTTTAAATTTAGTTTCCAAGTTTATTTTCTTACTAAACTGTTAAATTGATGTTAGTTTGTCATATGTGCGACTTGCTTAATTTTTGTTTTAAAGATGCGAAAATACGTGAAACACAAATATTATTCCAACTTGGCATAACTATCTCGAAACTAACACTAATCCATACTTCCATGTTAATATCTTAATCTCTTTTTTGGCTCAACCTTCATACCTTTTTCTTTTTTTGTGCAACACCAACTGTTGTATCACTAAAATCTATTGATCATTCCACATTGTAAATCTTGTTATCCACATCAGGAGATGTAAAAACTACTAAAAAGGGATAACGCGTTGGTAACATGTTCATATTCAAAGATTTTTTTGCTCTTGATTCACAAAATACAAATACAAATTTATATGATCAGGTCATCAGAGAAACATATTTACATAGGATCAAAGATGTTCCAAATCAGGAAATAAGTAACTTGGTCGTGGCTTTTGCTTCCTCAAACATTACTATGTTCTCATTGCTAACTTAGAAGCCATAACATACAAGCCAACATAAATGTCAGATTATTTTTTGCAGATTTTCCACTAATTCTGAAGAATCAAATAAAAAACTAAGAAAGGTTACTAGCACCAGCTGCTGATTCAGGCTCCTTGATCTCGAAAACAACACAATTGGATCCATGATGCTTTAGATATGTCTGCAGCATGCTGTAAGAGACATCTCACAACCTTAAGAAAAACATCGTTTAGC
The DNA here is from genome assembly GCA_905132885.1 of Moricandia moricandioides. Taxonomy (NCBI): domain Eukaryota; kingdom Viridiplantae; phylum Streptophyta; class Magnoliopsida; order Brassicales; family Brassicaceae; genus Moricandia; species Moricandia moricandioides. The sequence continues at coordinate 16,980 of CAJHQQ010000864.1, read as the reverse complement.
ATGCATAACGGAGTACTTCAATCTGTGATTACGTAAGGATCATTTTTCACTTTGGTTGGATCAAGTCCAGTGTTAAAGAACTTACCATACTGAAACCAAGTCATGTTTCACCTCTTCAAAGGTGAAGGTGCTAGTACTGTAACCGGTGTTATTACACTTTCAAAGTTGCTTAAATAAGGAAAAGTCTTGTAACACTGATAATTGAATCGCAAACAAAAAAGTAAAATTTCAGTGAGAAATTTTACCTCTGAAACTGTGGGATAAGCTGTGAGAGTTGGATCTGTTTTGTAAATTTTCTTGACAAACTGAACTCAGAAGCAATAGAAAACATGACATGACTACTCAACTCAGTATTACAGAACGTGACCGTTCAATTTCATAGAGAACTCTTGATCCATTATACCCTTGACCAGATCAAAAACTGGTTTCTCTAATTCGTGATTCAAGTGAAGAATCGAGGAAGCACCATACGGTAGTAGATGGGAACATGATTTCACTGCTCTTAGCTCAACCAGTTCATATAGCATAGGTATATTGAATTTTCTTTCTATGAATTAAATGGAAAAAAATCGTTGACCTAAACGACTGTCTGGAAAGAGGAAGTAATGGCTGCAGGGAAAGAGGTGGAATGCGAAGGGAGTTGTATAGCTTGTGTGCGGGTGGGATATGGTGCAATGAGAGCCAGGAGTGAGTTATATATGGTGAAGCTGGGGAAATTGAACAATGTATTGCCATTCTGGTGTTATAGTATTGAATAGGCTTTAATGACTTAATGAAGAGGACTTATGTCGGAGCTTTAACGCCAACGTTAAGTCTTCGTGATGATGAAGAGGAAGAGGAAGAGTTAAGCCTCGGCAGAAGAATGCGATTAGGTTTCATGGGCTCTACGTGGGCTTCAAAGAAATATCATATGATTTCGATCCGTTTAAGATAATTTTTGTTTGGTAATGTGGCAGTATGAAGCATTCCTATTGGATGATTTTCTGAGCTTATGTGGACAGCCTCTCTATCAAGTATATTGTACTTTTAGTATTAGAAGATGATTTATGTTCACAATGTCTTAATAACCATCTTCTTGCACATTTTTGTGAGAAAAAATCATCCAAAAGTGACAATTAATTATTTTTCCTCGTTAGTTTAAATTAATTACTTACAAACTAATCTATTTACAAATAAATCAGAACGACCAGTTCAGAGAGATGGGATAAGTTTACCAAATAGCCATAGTGATTGTCAGGGACTGATTTATTAGAATTATCGGTACGCCTTTTTTTGAAACTTGGTACGCCTTAATTGGTCAATAGAATTATGTATTTGCCCCTCTCTCTTTTCTACTTATCCACACAAGTCTAATAATAAAATCTTCTAATTACTTGTACGAGTCGGTTAAATCCTTCTAGAAACCAAAGTTGTGACCTATGTGGCTAAATATTAGTCTCTTAATTGCTACATGTCCTCTTATTTACTGTTTACTTATCTGCGATTTAGCGAAAATAAATATTTTACAAAAATTTAGCTATATTTTACATTCTATTTTTCATCTTTGATTTTATCAATTTTAAAATTTTATTTTCTTATATTTTTACTCAATTTGTTTTCATATTTTAAAAGCACATAAATCTAATTAGTTACAGTTATGGTAATACATGAAACACATAATTTCATGTATTTTGGCAAATAAATAAAAATTAAGTACATAAAATACACAATAACTAGGAATATAAAACCAAGTTCTATTATTCTTTACTTTTTTTATTTCTGTCTTCTTTCTTTTTTCTTTGTTAACAAAATAAAAATGTCAATTTTGTACACTTGTATTTCGGCAAGTAAATAAATGAAAATTAAAATACCAACAATTAATCAAATCTAGAGAATTAATTCTATACTTCAACTATGACAATACATAAGCAAAAGTCATTTAAGTGACTTCTCAATTAATATATGGTATGCAATCAATGATAGAACAACCAAGTTTTATTATTCTTCACTCGTGTTTATTATTTATGTCTATTTTATTTTTTTCTATTAACAAAAAAAAAACATGCCAATTTTATACACATGTATTACGATAAATGGATAGAAAATTAAGTATGTAAAATATAAAATAACCAAGAATAGAACAACCAAATTCTATTGTTTTTCACTCGTGGTTATTATTTATGTCACCTTTCTTTTTTTATCTTCAAAATATGTATGCAAATTTTATTATAATCAAAGCTATATGAAATATATGAATAGAGTATTAAATTTAGTCTCGTATTAATATATTTTTTCCATTTTTTCAAGTTATAATAAACCTTTTCATTGATTAAAGTTATTTAAATGACTTACCATATAATTTTATTATAATCAAAGCTATAAAAATTATATTAATATTAGATTATTAACTTTAATCTCATATTAATATAAGGTTTTTTCAATTTTATATTATAATAAACCTATTTCTTTTATTAAATATTTTATTGACTTACCATATAAATTTTTTTTTTAATATACAAATATATTAATTATTTATAAAAATGATAAATCAATTATATTATTAACATTTTCATTGAAAATTATTGGAATTTTTTAAAAATTCTTATTTGACCCTTTTGCATTCACTGGACACATATTTAGAATATATATATATAGTAAGTAGTATAATAAATATTATTAGGTTTAGGTTTAGGTTAGTTAGTTTTCTACAATCTATGATTATTTATCCACTACTTATAGAAGTGTGCTTAAAATCATATATATAATTATTTATATAATATAGTATGTATTTATATGTATATTCTGAATTTCTTATATGTAATATATGATATTTAGTTGTTTCCATAAGTAAATTACGTTAATTCATCGATATTTAAGAATAGAGTATTGTTTCCATTTTTTTTCAATTTTATGTTGTAATAAAAAAATTCATTGAGTAAAGTTATTATAAATGACTTACCATGTAATTTTATTATAATCAAAGCTATAAGAATTATATTAATAGACTATTAACTTTATTCTTTTATTAATATAATGTTCTTTTTCAATTTTATATTATATTAAACTATTTCTTTTATTAAATTTTTATTGACTTACCATATAAATTTCTTTTTTAATACAAATATAATAATTATTTATGAAAATGATAACTCAACTATAGTATCAACATTTTTCACTGAAAATGATTGAGATTTTCTAAAATTGTATATTTGACATTTTTGCATTCACTGGACACATATTTAGAAAATATATATATAGTGAGTGGTATAATAAATATTCTTAGTTTTAGGTTAATTAGTTTTCTACAATATGTGCTTATTTATCCACTACTAATAGAAGTATGTTTAAAATCGTTTATATAATTATTTCGATAATATAGTATGTAGTTATATGTATATTCTAAATTTATAAAATGTAATATATGATATTTAGTTGTTTACATAAGTAAATTATGTTAATTTATCTATATTTAAGAAGTTTAATTGCTTTTTTGATAATATATATTAGATTATTTAATTCTAAGATTAGTTTCGTATTTAAAACTTGAATTAAATAAATAAAAATTTAAATACTAATGATTAATCAAATCTAAAGAATTAATTCTATACTTCAACTATGACAATACATAAGCAAAAGTCATTTAAGTGACTTCACCATTAATATATGGTATGTAACCAATGATAGAACAACCAAGTTTTATTATTCTTCACTCGTTTTTATTATTTATGTCTATTTTATTTTTTTCTATTAACAAAAAAAGCATGCCAATTTTATACACATATATTACGATAAATGGATAGAAAATTCAGTATGTAAAATATAAAATAACCACGAATAGAACAACCAAGTTCTATTATTTTTCACTCGTGGTTATTATTTATGTCACCTTTCTTTTTTTATTTTCAAAATATGCGTGCAAATTTTATTATAATCAAAGCTATATGAAATATATGAATAGGGTATTAAATCTAGTCTCGTATTAATATATTGTTTCCATTTTTTCAAGTTATAATAAACTTTTTCATTGAATAAAGTTATTTAAATGACTTACCATATAATTTTATTATAATCAAAGCTATAAAAATTATATTAATAGATTATTAACTTTAATCTCATATTAATATAAGGTTTTTTCAATTTTATATTATAATAAACCTATTTCTTTTATTAAATATTTTATTGACTTACCATATAAATTTATTTTTTTAATATACAAATATATTAATTATTTTTAAAAATGATAACTCAGTTTTATTATTAACATTTTCATTGAAAATTATTGGAATTGTTTAAAATTATATTTGACCCTTTTGCATTCACTGGACACATATTTAGAATATATATATAGTGAGTGGTATAATAAATATTATTAGGTTTAGGATTAGGTTAGTTAGTTTTCTACAATCTATGATTATTTATCCACTGCTGATAGAAGTGTGTTTAAAATCATATATATAATTATTTATATAATATAGTATGTATTTATATGTATATTCTGAATTTCTTATATGTAATATATGATATTTAGTTGTTTCCATAAGCAAATTACGTTAATTCATCTATATTTAAGAATTTTAACTACTTGTTTGTTAATATAGATTAGATTATATAATTTTAAGATTAGTTTTGTATTTAAAAATTTAAATACCAAAAATCAGTCAAATTAAGAGAATTGATTCAAAATTTCATCTATGACGATACATAAGTAAAAGTCATTTAACTGACTTTTCAATTAATATACAGTATGAAACCAATAATAAAACAACCAAATTTTATTATTCTGCATTCGTGTTTATTATTCATGTTTCCTTTCTTTTTTCTATTAACAAAATAATCATGCCAATTTTATACACATGTATTACGGTACATAGATAAAAAAAATTAAGTACGTAAAATATAAAATAACCAAGAATTGAACAACCAAGTTCTATTATTCTTCACTTGTGTTTATTATTTGTATCTCATTTTTCTATTAACAAAATAAGCATGTCAGCTTTATTATAATCAAAGCTATATAAAATTAATGAATAGAGTATTAAATCTAGTATCGTATTAATATAATGTTTCAGGTTTTTTCAATATTATATTATGATAAAAATTTCATTGATTAATGTTATTTTAATGACTTACCATATAATCTTATTATAATAAAAGCTATACGACTTGTATTAATAGTCTATTAACTCTAATCTCGTATTAATATAATGTTATTTCCCAATTTTCTATTATTATAAACTATTTCTTTCATTAAGTTTTGTTATTGACTTACTGTACAATTTTTTTAATATACAAATTTATTAATTATTACTGAAAATGATAACTCAACTATACTATAAACATATTTCATTGAAAATAACTGAAATTTTTTTAAATTATATATTTGACTATTTTGCATTCACTCGACTCATTTTTAGAATACATATAGTGATCGGTATAAGAAATATTATTAATTTTAGGTTAATTAATTTTCTGAAATCTATTTATCCACTACTAATAGAAATAATTTTAAAATCGTTTATATAATTATTTCTATAATATAGTATGTATTAATATTTATATTCTAAATTTCTATAATGTAATATATTATATTTAGTTGTTTCCAAAAAACAAATTATGTTAATTTATCTATATTTAAGAAGTTTAATTTTTTGTTTGGTAATATAGATTATATTAGGTAATTCTAATATTAGTTTTTTATTTAAAAATTTAATTAAATAAATAAAAATTTAAATACTAAAAACGAATCAAATCAAGAAAATTAATTCTAAATATTACTTATAATCAACACATAAGCAAAATCACTTATGTGACTTCTCAATTAATATATAGAAGGAAGTAGGATTGTTTATTGTTAAATAATCAAAGATTTATGAATGGAGGTCCGTAAATATCTATTCGAAGCTAGGTCACTTTACCCACTTTTCCAAGGAAGACTCGAATTCGGATTAAGAGAGCGCAACCTCCTTAGGAAATTTTCTGGAGGGCAACATCTCGAGAAAGTGTGCTCCTTGGTTCAGTAGTTTCTCATCCACCGTGCACATTAGGCATGAGATATATTATCCGGAATCCAAATCTGATCCGAGATCCGCTCCAGACCTCTTTCAAAAATAAGATATTTGGGGTATATGGATCCGAATCTAGATAGTAAAATCTTGGTTTCGTCCAAACCGGATCCTGATCCGAATATCTTAATTTTTAAGTAGATATTCGGATCTGGATCTGACTTTTTTAAAATATATTAAATTTTTAATTTTATTAATAATTATATTTGATATATTCATATTTATACATAAAATAAATTTTATAATATTAAATTTTAATTTTACTAAACTATATGTCATAGAGATATATTCATAAATTGTGTATTAATATTTAATTTATGTATTATTTTTAGAATTTGTATTTTTAAAATATTTTATTTAATTATTTTTATGGATTCGGATCCAAATATCCGTGGATATCATAATATCTAGATGTATTTGAAGTCCGGATACCCGAAAAAAAATGATCCAAATACTAAAATCACGGATAACAGCAAATCCAAATCCGGATCATGATACTCTAAATTTTTCGGATGTGTGGATCAGTCCGATCCCTAATGCACATACTTGTTTATTTGTATTTTTCAATGACTAAAAAGTTTTGACCCCGAAAGCCAACCTATCTCTCTAGGATAAGACATCATGATTCAAAGAAGTTTTTGACAACTAACATTATACTAGTTTAAGGAAGGCGCATTGTGTAGGGTGAATATTATGTATACAAATTAATTTAACATATTATTATTTATTATTTGTTCAATTACGTATTATGAAATAATAAATATATTGAATAACTAAGAATCGAGTAAATATTATGTATATAAGTAAACTCGAGTAAGCACATAAATTAAAGTAAATAAATCAAAGCAGACATTTTATTTATCTTATATGGTATATAATTAAATTTAAATGATATTGACATAGATATATAATCTATTTTAATATGAATATTTAATTAAAGCTTCCTAGTTCGTACTCATATTATTTATTAACATTTGTATATTTGTTTCAAGAAACATTTAAATCACTAATCACAAATTTTTAATATTTTTACTAATTTATAATAATTTTAAAAAATTTAATGCGAATTTCAAATTTAAAATATTCAGGTCTCACTATATTTTCAATGAAAATTTTAGAAATAACATATTTATGTATTTTTAGATGGTATATAGTTTAATTTAAAATATATTTATATATATATAATATGAATATTATTAAATGATATTTAAAATCCATATTATTTTAGGATCATTTATATCTTTTTATAATAGAAGATAAACCATTATTCGTAAAATTTTCATTGTAAGATTTTTAACAGTTTTGGTAATTAATAGTTGTTTTAAAAAATTCAAAATATAGCATAAAATAAAAAATCTAAATTGTTATCATATGGTTAATGTGATTGTTTCAAAACTTTAATAATATAAATTAAAAAAATGATGGAAGATAAAGAAAACTATTATTAATCTTTATTATTCGAAATCATTAATTATCATATATATAATATTAGTGAATTCCGTAATTTTTATTTTAAAAAAAAAAATAGAGAATATTGCTTTATGCATTACTAATCAAATTGATATTTAATCTAATAAAATTATAAATGTATATTTATATGGATCAACTTATTTTTTTAAGGATTCTAACAATCATCATAGTGATAACACGTGGTTACACTCGAAGATTTTAATGCTCCTCGATTAATAAATAACATATATTATATTTCTGATATCATTGTACAATTTTTTGCCCCCTCCTGATGATCAGCTCTGATTTTTAGCTAATTCAATGTCAACGTTGTTTAGATACTCAGCTCGATGTCGTCTGACTTTGGCCTACAAACTTCATTCCATGTTACATTTGTTTCAGGAGGTTGATATCTCGTCCATACCAGAACACAGTCTTCAACTCTCTTTAAGCAGTAATTCGAAAGTTGACGATGCTAACCACTAATGTCACAATCAATGAAGTCTGCATGCGAAAGAGAGATATTATTCATTATTTGAGAACTCGAATGACTTCCACCACTAAAGTATTTTCCAATATGAGCATAGATGTTTTTAACTTTTGTAGATGAATGTGGACTATTCCGTTGTATCTGGGTGTTTTTATACCCTGTTTGCAGCCATAATACTCGACTATTTGTTCGCCAATACTCTTCTTCCAAACTATAACTACAATTGTAATTGAGCTTTCAAACACCCAAATATGAATAATCTATAGATGGAACATCATATGCTTAATATCTTGTTTAAGCTGAGTTATTAACTTCCACGATTTTGTGTTTTGTTTACTTCTCCACCGAGATAGAGAACTCCTACACTTCTTGATGACTGCATAATGTCTCCATCTGAAAGATAAGACATTTTTTTGCCATACGTGTTCTATTATTTGTTTAAAAACCAGGGAGGGAAATGTTTCCCTCTAGTTAAATGACTGTAAAATTTTAAAGCTAAAGGAATGTAAATTAAGGGAAAATATTAAATAATTATTATGAAAATCATTGTCTTCGCCGTCTCATTGCTTCGTTTTGGTCATTTTTGGCAGTTCTTTTACTACTTTTATTTGGATATTCCATATTTATCATAAAATTGGTCTATTCATTTTGGTACCTAACACCACCACCGTCTCCATTCTCTATATATTTATATTCATATCCGAACGAGAGAGAGAGAGAGAGAGAGAGAGAGAGAGAGCAACTTTTCACAAATCAAAGATGGGAAAGGATAATACTTTGCCGTTGCTTGAGCCTCGTGAGCCACTGGAACTCAAAGAAACCAAACCGGGGTCGAAAGTATGGGCCAAAGAGTTCCGCGAAGAGTCGAAGCGGCTATGGGAGCTAGCCGGACCGGCCATCTTCACAGCCATAAGTCAATACTCTCTCGGTGCACTCACTCAGACTTTCTCTGGTCGTATCGGCGAACTAGAGCTCGCCGCCGTCTCCGTCGAGAATTCCGTCATCTCCGGTCTCGCCTTCGGTATCATGGTGCGTCCTCTTTCACACGTGTCTCTTTCTTGTGTTATAAGTTGTGTTCCAATAAAGACCACGCAATTGAAAAACACCATTATTCTTAGGGATTTTATGTTATGTTCGTTAGATCAAAGTAGATATCACCGGTACATTTTTAAATTATAAATTCAGTCACATGATTCTGCATGTAACTAAAAATGTCAGTTTGTCGACTAAAGAAAGTTACTTCCCTAGAAAATCCTTAATAAAAAAAGTTAGTTCCGACCAAATTAACCGTTGATACTGAACTTAGTCGCAAAAAGGAACATTTAAAACGATTTTGGCCAAGTTAACCCATTGATAGTGTAAATAAGTTAATCCAAAATTAACATTAAGAAGTTAATGACAACTAGGTTCAGTGAAGACATTGTTAATCAACTCAACATACTTCTTGTATTTAAAATGGATTCTTACGTGCAATAATTACAAACTAGATCTACTCACAGGCTCATACATTACACATGATTTTGTAGTGTTAGTTTCAGAGTCAACTTAATTACTGTTGATACTGAACTAATTAGTCGTAACGTATCATTAATCCTAGAACAAAATAAGTTAGTATTTGGCCAGATTAACCAGAAGATTCACAACTAGGATTAATGAAGAATAAGTATAAGGGGAACAGAGAGCAAGAATGAAATCTAGATCTTCTCCATTTCTTCTATGAAAATGATACTCGAATAAACTACTTGTTCCTATTTGGTTTGTAACTCGAATAAAACATAAAAAAGTAGATGGGAGTTGAAAAAAGTTTAGGTATTGCAACATGTTTCAAATGTTTTTTTATTTAGTGTTATATAGTGGAATCCAAAAAAAGATTTACAAAGCCAAAAAAAAGTTTCAATTGCTTTTATTCCGGTCATATAGAACTAATAATAGAGGAACATAGTTGAAATGTAAAGTAAAGACAAGCCTTGTTTAAGTGTGTGGGACTAGGACACGTTAGTCATTCAGTTTTGCCTCCCCCACTACTAGACACTAGACACGTTTCCCTCCTTGTTACCACTTGTTATTTGGTTTATTGACTTTAATACATAAACTTCCAGTATCAGCTTTATAGATAAACTTCCAGTTTCGCAGCCTTATTTATCACCGAAAAGTAATAATTGTATATCTTTCAATATCTTTGAGTAGTTTCTTCATTTCAAATACTATCTCAGCATTTATTGTTATTTTCTTCTGTTATATTAGGAATATTAATTAAAAATAAAGACTATCGATTGTAAAATGGATAACAATTACTTAAATAAAATTCTCAAAATTTCAAATAAATCCAAAACAAATTGACTGGTTCTTACAGTTGTTACCATGCATAATACTATACACACGTTTCTAGATCCAAAATAAAATATAGATATATCAGTGCAGAATTCTAAAGGTGTAATAATGTAATTTCTTTTAAAAAATCGAACTTTTGTGCTACATATTGGCTCTAAAATTAACCTTGACGAACCCTGGAAAGCTGTCTAAATTGTTTTTTTTTTTTTAATCCTAAAATCAAAATAACTAGAAAAGGGCATGTTTTATAGGTTTGGGTCTATATCAGGTTAAACGTATTCCGAAATACAATCTTTAAAATAACTATTGCTTGTGATTCATTCTAAGTTCTACAAAGAATGATAACATTGTAGACATTTTAGTACGTGAACAAGTTAAACTACGTGTAATATGTTTACTGTCATAAACCTGTAGCAATGACATCATAGTTCACCAAGAATGCAATAGTTAAAACTAAAAAAAAAATATTGAGAAAGCTAGCGGATCATGTTAGTATCTTGTTAATTTTCCTATGGATAGAGATACTTGCAAAGAACATAGGATTCATGCAAATTTCTCTCAAATAGACTTTTTCGAAATTTTAGACACAAAAAAATATTTAAAAAAAAATCAAAATAGATTTTTTAATTTAAAAAATTTTAATATTTTTTTTTTAAAAATTTTTAAACCTCAGTATAAATTTACATTTACACTCTTTAATAAAATCTATTTTGGTTTAAAAACAAAAAAAAATTAAGTTTATTTTGGTCATTATCTCTTGTTTCTTAATATTGTGGTGATGGAAAATTGTTGCAGTTGGGAATGGGAAGTGCATTGGAGACGTTGTGCGGACAAGCATATGGAGCAGGACAGCTTAGGATGCTTGGAATATATATGCAACGCTCTTGGGTCATTCTTTTTACCACTGCTTTATGTTTGCTTCCCGTCTACATTTGGGCTCCTCCCATTCTTTCCTTCTTCGGCGAGGCTCCTCACATCTCAAACGCCGCAGGTATCATTCCTAGTCTATTACACGTTCATGAACTTCTGTATGCTAGTCTTTATAAGTTTAATCTTTTCAGGGAAATTCGCACTGTGGATGATTCCACAGTTATTTGCCTATTCAGCCAACTTCCCAATACAGAAGTTCTTACAGTCCCAAGGGAAAGTGCTTGTAATGGCTTGGATCTCTGGAGTGGTTCTAATTATCCACGCAGTCTTTAGCTGGCTATTCATCATTCACTTTAAGTGGGGGCTTGTAGGTGCAGCCATCACTCTCAATACCTCATGGTGGCTTGTTGTTATCGGTCAGCTTTTGTATATCTTAATAACCAAATCAGATGGTGCATGGAGTGGCTTTTCTTGGCTTGCGTTTCGTGATCTCTACGGATTTGTTAAACTATCTTTAGCCTCTGCTGTTATGCTCTGGTACCAACTTTTCGTATGTTCCGTTTTATTAGAGGTGGTGGGTACGTTTTGGACTCATAGAATGACCGGTTTGTTTGTTGGATTCTGCAGTTTGGAGTTTTGGTACTTGATGGTTTTAGTTGTTGTCACGGGGCTTCTTCCTGATCCTTTGATACCAGTCGATGCCATTTCCATTTGGTAAACCCATTTGTATAATGATCTCTCTTTATTTTTCCATTGAAATAATATTTTGAAAATGTTTTGATCTTTCACAGCATGAACATAGAAGGTTGGACAGCAATGATTTCAATCGGGTTTAACGCTGCCATAAGGTAAGATTACTAACTTTTTTTTGTTACATTTTACTTCTCTATAATCACATAGAAAAGGATAATTATTGGTGTTTTTCAGTGTGAGGGTTTCGAACGAGCTGGGTGCAGGAAATGCATATCTAGCAAAATTCGCCGTAATCGTTGTCTCCATAACATCAACTCTTATCGGGGTTGTGTGTATGATTGTTGTCTTAGCCACAAAAGATAGCTTCCCTCATCTTTTCACTTCTAGCGAAGCTGTGGCAGCAGAAACCACGAGAATAGCTGTTTTGTTGGGCTTCACTGTCCTTTTGAACAGCCTCCAGCCTGTCTTGTCAGGTACGTATCTCTCATGATTATTGGTGGCAAATATTAGGATCAAAAACTTAACGAGTTGTGGTTACTTTTGGTACATGTTTATAGGTGTTGCTGTTGGAGCTGGGTGGCAGAGTCTAGTGGCATACGTGAACCTTGCATGCTATTACATTATTGGACTTCCTGCTGGTCTTCTTCTTGGATTCACACTAAACCTCGGTGTTCAGGTTAGCCTTATCGACTTTTAGCAGTTTGTATTTATTTATTTTTTAATATAAATATTTTTTTAATCGACCCGAAATGGGAATAAGTTACAATTACAAACACGATCTGCATCAAGGGTTGAGAACGGTATCTGATTCTAAGGGATTTATGACTAGCTAGTTTGTATTTACTTTGCATTGTTCTTTTTCTTTTTTCTTTTGAACACATCATTGTTATTTTTCTATTTTTTTTTCTACTTTGGTGCTTTAGTTCATTTGTGAACTTGCAGGGAATATGGGGAGGTATGGTAGCTGGAATCTGCTTACAGACACTTATATTGATTGGAATAATCTACTACACTAACTGGGACAAAGAGGTATCTTACTTGGTCTCTATAGCATTTTTTGTGATATGTTCCACCTTTGTCTTGTGGTTTGATCATTTCAATTTTGAGTTCTGCAGGCTGAGCAAGCCGAGACTCGGGTCCAGAGATGGGGAGGGACGGCGCGGGAGTGATCAACCCTAGTAGGACGAGGATCATTTGTTCGTCAATGTTTAGCAAATTGTTATTCCGAGGAGGCGAGGACAATATTTTTGACTTTTGTTGGATAATATGCCTAATGGTCACCGAGTCTCTGTGATCATTTACAAATTTACACAAGAAGTTTGACTTGTCACCATCCTAGATATTCAAATTTCTCTTTATTGTCTAGTTGAAAATCTCTTCAGTTCAAAATAAAAGAAAATTTAATAACTCTTCTTGAAAAATTAAAATTGAAAACAGAAAACCAGGATCGTGATATTTAGAATAATATTATATCAATTAGAAATATTCTTTTGAAGTTTTTTTTTACAGAACTTGGTTGGATTGAGTAGACGAAAAGTCGTAACACAATTTAAGCTTTTGTTAGCTTTGTCTCTGTGACCCATCTCCCAAGTCAGTTTTGACCAGATGGCCTTTTAGCAAAGTTCTTTCTGTCAAAGGCTTATTCCAAAGGTTCTCAGCGTAAAGCTAGTGTCCGACTACCATTTTGTAGCCCTATGTAATGTTTGCTATAAACTAATGTCCAAGATTCTATCATTACGCTTAAAATCTATTCTGAAAAATGTGATTTCTGATAATCAATAAGCATTTATACATGTAAGAGACATCTCAGACAATGTCTTACTTGTTCGCAAGATCCTCCATTATTCCAAAATTTCGAGTGCAAAAAAGTAAACATACATGAACAAAACATATGATATGTTAAAATGAAAATTTATTAGATTTGTTGTTCAAAGAATGGGGTTTCACCAGCAATAGATTACCTGGTTTATGTAATGCATGTCTACTGTTTCATACTCCTTTATGATTAGTCATGGTCCTTGGAAGAGTTCAGGCTCACCACGACATTAAACAGTGAGATCCTTTCTCATATACATCTTCATAATTTATAGTGAAATCCTTTCATGTCTATGCTGTAAGATCCCATCCCGGCTTTCAAGTCAAAGGAGGTTCTCAACACTCTATGTAAGTTTAAGTGAGTTTATAGGAGATTAGGCTAAAGAACAACAAGAACATGAAGAACACAGAAGAAAAAAGAAGAGAGATGATGATACTCGTAGAGAAGAGAGAAGGGAGAGTAAACTAGTAAAAGATGAGTTATTCTCCTTATTCTATTCAGTTTGTCTGATACACTGTTATATAAAGAACCAGAGAGAGAGAGAGAGAGAGAGGACAATGACATTAAGAATAAACAAAGGGGAAACATTAAACTAAGGGGTTTCTCATCGAGGTGAAAGTGACCCCTCCTGAACGGATCCTTGCCTTGATTCAGAACATGTGACTCTTCTATTTATGGATTCTAAACTAAGGGGCTTCTCGTCGAGGTGAAAGTGACCCCTCATGAACGGATCCTTGCCTTGATTCAGAACATGTGATTCTTCTATTTATGGATTCAAACTTATTCAAATTGCTCCCCAATGGTCTCTTCTTCATATGTGACCAAGGTAGACGAGTGAAGAAGCTTGTCTTCTCTTCCATGTCAAGTTAGGTATACTCTTGGATGAATTAATTTCCAAGTATGTACGGAATGCCTTGTTCTTCAAGTATCCTAGTTTTTGCTCCACTTTGTCTATTTTGATCAGTGTCTCTTCTGGTTCTTCATCTCAATACTCTCCCTCAAGCTTGAGTATAGGGATTGGTCAAGCTTGGAAACATGAAAAACCTCACTCATTAATACCTTAATATGTAAAAAGAGTAGAGGTCTCCATGCAAGGAGAGTTAATGAGATGTAAGGTCTTTGAGTGCTTGCAACCTTGGTAAATATGTCAGCCAACTGATCTTCACTTCTGGTGTAGCAAGGTAGGATGATTTGTTTCTCCACTACTTGTCTAACCTTGTGACAATCTACCTTAATATGCTTGGTTCTCTCATGGAACACTAAGTTGCTTGCAATGTGAATAGCAACTTGGTTATCAGAGTGCATTGTGATTGGTGATGTAGTCTCAATTCCCAAGTCACTTAGCAATCTCATGATCCAGATCAACTCGTTGGTGAGCTTCCTCATAGCCCTATACTCAGCTTCAGCACTAGAGAATGACAAAACCTTTTGCTTCTTGCTTTTCCAAGTTACCAAGTTACCTCCAATAAAGGTGCAATATCTAGTTGTTGATCTTCTATCAGTTCTGTCTCTTGCCCAATTAGCATCATCACAGTAGCCAACAATCTATGTGCTTCCATTGCAAGCCATCCAAAATTCTTGACCAGGTGCCGCCCTCATGTATCTCATGATCCTCTCCACAATGTTCCAGTGATGGACTTTAGGCGCCTGCATATGTTGGATGACTTGATTCACAGCAAATCATATATCTGGCCTAGTGATGGTTAAGTAGATGAGCTTCCCAACCTCTATAATGTTTCACATCATCATGGGGCTTGTCTTCAAACTCCCCCTCTCTGAGTACTTTGTAGCCTTCTTCCAATGGTGTTTTAGCTTGTCTCCCTCCAAGGTTTCCTGCCTCAGTTAAAAGATCAAGTGTGTATTTCCTTAGAGATAAGAAGAGTCCCTTTTAGAGCAACATACTTCAATCCCAAGGAAATACTTGAGTTCACCTAAATCATTAATATCAAAGACAGACTTTAGGAATACCTTGGTTTCTTTGATGTCTTCTTGGTCACTTTCTGTGATGATTATATCAACAACATAAAAAAGAATGACCACAATTCCTCTTGGACTAGGGAGTGTGAAAAAGGTGTGACCAGCCTCAGATTTCGTGAAGCCTCTTCCATTCAAAGTAGTACTTAGATTGTGGTACCATGCCTTAGGAGACTGCTTCAGTCTATAGATTTCCTTCTTGAGTCTGAGAACATTTCCATGTTTAACCAGCTTCTCAAGACCATGAGGTGGATGCATGTAAACCCCATATTCTAAATCTCTTGGAAGTAAAGCATTCTTGACATCCATCTGCCACAGTTCCTATTCCAGGTTGGTTGCAATAGATAAGATAATCCAAATTGTATGAAGTTTGGCTACTAGTGCAAATGTGTCTACATAGTCTTCTCCATAGGTTTGAGTGAAACCTCTTGCAACTAGTCTTGACTTCTTTTTTTCTTCCTTGCCAGTTGGTAAATACTTGATAGTGAACACCCATTTGCTTGAAACTCCCTTCTTGCCATTTGGGAGTTCACTTTAATACCAAGTATCATTGATGATCATAACATTTGCCTCATCATCAACAAAGTCTCACCATTGCTTCCTCATAAGACCTTGGTACAAAGCCTTGATCTAACCTAGTGATGAAGGCTTGATGCTCGATTGGAAACCTTGCAAGGAAGCACACTGCTGAGCTTGGATGAGCTACTGCTCGACTGTTGTAGTAGAGCCTTGTATTCACTCAGCTTGACGGAGGGTTCCTTGTCCTTGTACTCCTCCTTAGTGGTTGAACCTGAACTTGAACTTCTTGCTGCTCTTCTACTCTTGAACTTGAGCAGTCTCCTGATCATGTACACTCTCCTGATCATGAGACTCTGAACCTTGTTGTTGTTTTGGTTCATGATCATTTTCCCCTGCAGGATCATGATGAGTGACATCTTCACCCTCTGGTCCAGTCTCAGCTGGAGGAGATGTTGTTGTAGGAGCATCCCTTGGGTTTGAAAAGTTGATTCCAAGACTCTCCATCAGTATCCTCAGATTAGTTACTCTATCCAAGGGAGCTTGAGACAAGTCCTTCAAGTTGTCCCAACTTTTCTTATCATAGAATCCCCTTGATTCCAATAACTACACATCTCTGGGGACCATTACTTTTCTTGTGTATGGAACATAGCATTTGTAGCCTTTCTGATTTAGTGAGTACCCAATGAAGATAGCATTGACACTTTTAGCTTTTAGCTTGTTTTCCAGTTCAGCTAGGATCAAGACAAAGCACGCACATCCAAACACACGCAAATGGTCAATAGATGGATATGTTTTGT